>QANU01108823.1:86729-151828 GCA_003254905.1 Nissolia schottii
CAGAGTTCATCAAGTTCATCAGATGATAAGGCTTCAGAATCCGACGGCTCTCCCAACAGAATTTCAGAGGACATTGTCAAGTGCTTGTCTTGCATATTTGTGAGAATCGGCACATCCAAGGACAAATCGGGGGAGCCGAAAACACCCTCCGGCGCTGTGCTGGCGGCTTTCAACCGGTGCAGCAAGGAGAAGGACCAGTTCCTTGACCCCTACGGCGTCTGTGCAGAATCCAAAGCAACGGATGTGGGTCCGTACAAGAGTTTGTGTGAAGTTAAGGCCTCCTCTGTGGATCTCGACAGAACGGCAAATGCAGTGTTTCTGATCCACAGATTAAAGTAGGTTGTTTTATGTAAGGGGTTATTAGCTGATGTTTGATGTTTCATTCTAGTCATCCATCTAAACTTGCCTACTTTGTTTAGGTTCCTGCTGGGGAAGCTTGCCTCTCTGAGCTTGAAGGGCCTTACTCATCAGGAAAAGCTTGCATTCTGGATCAACATTTATAACTCCTGCATGCTCAATGTAATGTTCTGTCACTGTCACTAATTTACTATTCTCCCTGTGCTCACATAACTGTCTGCTTTTAACATTTTTATTTTTTTCCTCAAGTAATTGTCCACTTTTTCCTTTAACAATGAGACATTTTCAAACGTTTTTTAATCCATATGCATATTTAAAAGTATACAGTTATTTGAAAATGGAGTTAGTAGAGGATGGTCTTTTAGGCCTAGATTTGAATTTGATGCCACCTTTGCTTGCCTTGAATGTTAATAGGCGTATTTAGAGCACGGTATACCTGAGAGTCCTGAAATGGTTGTGGCACTAATGCAGAAGGTAAGATGATCTCGCCAATCTTTTTTCAACAAGTGTTTTTTTTTTTTTTTTTTNGAAAGGAATTTCAAAGGAGCAGAACAGAAGCATTGTTGGTCCTTGTTGTTTTAGTGGTTATGGCTTGTTACTTGCTACCATCCTCTCTTTGACTTAAAGGGCCTTCTTGTATTGTGCTCTCCTTTCTAAGTTCTTGTGTGAGCAGATAATCTTTCTCCTCTTAGCCCAACTAACATCTTAACTAACTCAACAACTTACAAGAGCTGTCCATTAACTAAGTGAAATGACTTAATAAATACACATGATTATATCTTTGAAACTATGTGCTACTGTTAGACAGTGTTAGTCCTGACATAACTAGATTCATAGGTCCAACGGACTGAAAAGCATGAGAAAAGAAATCCTATCATTGTTCCATTTTATATATAAGATTGATCTGGTTTGATCAAACTATTATTAAGGGTCGTTTGGATAACACAACTTTTGACTTTTTCTTTTTTTTTTTTAACTTTTCAAAAGTCAGACGTCATATTTTTTAATTTTTAACATGTTTGGCTATACAATTTATTACTTCTTAAAAAGTCAATTACTTTAGTACTTTTTGAGAAGTCGAAATATTAACTTCTCAAAAAGCACTTTTCAAAATACTTAAAACAAAAATTTCTTTTGTTGTATTTTTAAATACAAAATAACTTATTCATAAGAAAAGTTCTTTTTGCGATAAGCTCCTTTTAACTTATATACCCAAACGGACCCTAAAAGCTAAATATGGGCAAGGACGTGCCCTTTCTGATGATAGAGTGGGTTCCAATGTTGGAACTGGCAGAGGCCTTTACATTTAACCATACTCAGTGTGTCTTGTGAAAAATGACTGAGTTGCTAAATTACTATAAATCTGTAAACAAAAATGTTATATTACACTTAATTTTATACACCCATATATATACCATTAATAATGCACCAACTTTATTCTCATGAGTACACAAATATTACAAACTTATAGATAATATTCTCAATTATACTTAATTAAGTGCACAAACATTACAGGCATTAAAACACAAACTTTATGTATATAAGTATAGGGTATATGCATAGTGTATATTTTTTGGTGTACGTGTAGCAAGACTCATCTATAAAATTATCTTTTGTTAACCATCCGGATTGACTAAAAGTTGGCAATGCTTTGTGTCAGGCAACGATAATAGTTGGAGGCCAGTTGCTCAATGCAATTACAATAGAGCACTTTATCTTGAGATTGCCATATCACCTCAAGTTTGTGAGTCCGATCATCTAGTCTCTTCTTTTTCTTAGACCTAAGAAAGTTGGCTTCGCTTATTTATTTATTGTTTTCAGGCAAAAGACGTAAGTCCATTATGTTTTTATTTGATTCATCAATTTGGTTCATTGTGGTTTTTTTTTTTAATCAATTTAGTGTATTAAGTTTTAAATAACTATCAATTTGGCCCATCCATTAAAAAACTAAAACACGTGGCTGATGTGGCGCAAACGACACATAGCGTTGATGTTATGCTCAGGTAGATTGTGTCACGTCAGTTAGGTTTGTTAGTTTTTGAAGGATGAGACAAATTGGAAATAGATCCTCTCATGTGAAAATCTTGTCATGTGAGAACAAGTGTGATCTCTAATCATTAATTGATAGGTTGAGACTTACACATGACATAAACAACAAAATATATTAATTATGAGATATCACACTTGATTTCACATGACAAGACTTTTCACTTGAGAGGAGCCACTACTAAACAAATTAATAACAATTTGAAATAATATAATGGACCAAATTTATAAAACAATTGATTGTAATAGACTGTAATAAACTGAAATAGCCATTTAACATTCTTTTTTTTTTCTTTCTAATCTCCTTGTTGTGCTTTATACAGTTCACAGCTATAAAAAGTCCTAAAAACACATTACAAGTTAAACGCTTGATTTTCATCTTGGCTCCATGCAGACCTATCCAAAAGCAACTAAAAACGATGAGGTGAGAGCGCGAAGCATATTTGGCTTAGAATGGTCTGAGCCCTTGGTGACATTTGCACTTTCATGTGGAAGCTGGTCTTCACCTGCAGTATGTCTTCACAATTATTTTGACAAATGTTAGATGAAATTAAGTGACGTGAACTACTTACCCTTTCAAAAGTCAACAAACATGTCACATAATTTTTTCTCTTAAAACTACTTTGAGTTAAATTTTTTTCCTAGTAAAGTTGAAAATTAGCCCAAGAGCGCTCATATATATGATTGTGAGGGGTTTTTACATTGGGGGTGGGTTTTGGGGGAAAAAAATCTGAATATATGAGCTGGAATGAAAAATTAAAACATTATGAGGCAAATTTCTGAAATCGCCATTGTTTAGGATGATTTGAGAAAATCGAAAAGAAAAAAACGAAAACAAGTCTGAAATCGCCGGGGCCCATGGCGATTTAGAGTCTGAAATTGTCTCACTGGGTGGCGATTTCAGACAAAAAAAAAATTAGATGTCTGAAATCGCCACACAGAGTGGCGATTTCAGAAAATAAACTTATACATTCGTAATTTTTTTCAAGACACCATATTATGGAATTAATAAAAATTTTGGGGTAAAAAATCCTGATCGTGATGGGTTGGAATATGATCATGTTTTGAAGGTGAGGGTGTACACAGCATCGCGAGTTGATGATGAGCTGGAAGCAGCAAAGAGGGATTATTTGCAGGCAGCAGTTGGCGTTAACGCAAAGACGAACAAGCTCATCATCCCCAAGCTGCTGGATTGGTACCTGCTTGACTTTGCAAAGGACTTGGGCTCCTTGCTGGACTGGGTCTGCCTCCAGCTACCTGACGAGATGAGAAACCGAGCAGTTGAATGCCTCGAAAGACGGGGGAGATCAGAGCCTCTCTCGCAGATGGTGCAAATGACGCCTTACGATTTCAGCTTCAGGTTGCTTTTACACCAGTGACAGCCTTGCACAGGTTTTTGTTTTTTTTTTTTAATTTATTTTTTTCTGGACTTTTGGTGCGGTGGGATTCTTTGTACATTGGATAGTTCAAGCGGAGAGGGTATATAATGCAAAAAGCTTGTGGTGTTTTTTTCATTTGGGGAAGGGCTTCTTTTGGGCCTTTTGGGGTTCTGCAATTTGACCACTGCTGATTAGTTATGCTTTTAGGGAAATATAGATAGAAGTGGAGGTTTGTTAGGCACTCACATGGCTGCAAACTCGTGCTGGGTTTATAATAATGTCATATGTTGCTTTAAATGGCGACACGTGGTCTCCTATGGGCAAGGCCGCGAGTTCCAGGCCCTGCCCGCATCTTCTCGATATGAGGTAAATGTAAGTTTTTCTATGGTTTTGTTTTCTGAATTCGGCCTTGAATTTTCTGGATAAAAATTTAGAGTAAAAAGGGCAATACAGCCAAGTCGCAAGCCTATGCTCGACATTCCTGGCAATACGCACTGAGTGAGTTTCATACGATGAGAAAATTAAAAGGAGGCCTTAGTGGGTTTGATATGACAAAAGGACAACGGAAAACAATTGGTGACACGCTCTACCTACCATCCAATCATTACTTAGAACTAGATTTAGAGCGCGGTCTAAAGTTTTTGAAATCGGCTATTGTTTTATTGGATCTCATGTGAGAGAACATGAAATGATGAAAGAAAATGACATCATGAGTTTTTGAATAAGATAAAACATCAAGCTTTATAAAATGACGTGCTTAAATACAAGATGGGTGACTAACGATTTTTTGTGATAATGTTTTGACATAGATGAAGTTATAATTTAAAATCGTAATTTCCTTAAGTGAAATTAATTTAGAGTCATTCACTTGTTTTCATTGTATATTTATATTATGTATGGATTTTTTTTTCTCTCTTGAATTTTCATTATGACATAAAATTTTGATTCTTTAAATAATTTTAAAGAATAGTTTTGTTGTTGTCTTTGTCTATCTAAATCATTTGATCACTTTCACAATTTGATTCTTCAAATGGTTGAAATTCTATTTTCTCGATTGTGTCTTAACTCTATTTTTAAATTTTAAAAAAAGCTTTTCATGTAAAAAGTTCTTTCTCATGAGATGAGATTGCAAGTTTATGCTTAAATTTCTTTCTTTGTCGTCAAATTACGGGCTATATATAATGATATTGTCTCAAAAACATTTTAAAAAAGAAACTTAGCAAAGAAAACCAAGACGTAAATGGAATCAATATTCTTGCACAAAAATTTTGATTTATGAAATTGCAAGTTTTGGTTCTAATTTTTGGCATACGTATGTGTGTATATTTTTGATGGTATGGACCATAAGTATAGCACCGTGATCATTCGAACTTGTTGATAAGACCTAGGTATGTGTTCTGAAGTATGCACCTCGGTCCACTCTCTGGATCCTGGAGCTTTAAGGTCTCTGATGAGGTCTCTGGGAAGGTCTCTGGACTCGCGTTGCAGTGGGTACCTGCAAACACTCCAACGCTCAAGTAAGCAAGGGTTTAAGGGAGTTTAGTGAGTGATAATTGGATGATCTTTCATACCTGGGGTATGAGTTATTATATAGTTGGGGTGATTGAGGTCTTTCTGCATGTCGCGGTGGTGGGAGAATATCTCGTGTCCGCGTGTCACGGTGATGGGAGAATATCTCGGAGCCGTTAAGCCCGAGAAGGTGGGAAGAGAGGATCTCGGAACCGTTGAGCCCGAGAAGGTGGGAGGATAGGATCTCGGAGCCATTGAGCCCGAGAAGGTGGGAGGAGAGGATCTCGGAACCGTTTGAGGGCTCAAGAGTGGCCAGGTGTAATTGGGCCGGTCCGCGGACTTTGGGTCCGGATCTTGGAGGTGGCATAGGATGGGCCTTTATGGCCCAATCCGTAACAGGAGTCCCCCCAGCTCGGAGAGCGGACTGGAATGCTGTGGTCCGAGTTGGAAGTGTTTTGATCGTGATTCTTTGTCGTTGGTTCCGCGGATAGAGGATATACGTTCGTGGAGGGTGTGAACATCAGCGTTAACAGAGAGGACTTCCGCGGGGTGATGTTGTTGTACGGGTCTTACCTGTTAGTGTCTGTCCGGCCTGGGTGCGTCAAGCAAGCATGCGCGGTCCATGTTTTATGTTTTGCTGTGTAATCTGATCCGCGGAGGTAGTCGGTGGTTGTGACTTATGGTTCTCATATCGAAGACGTGACGTTTGGGGATCTTTGATGAGACGTGCCTCCTGTCATAGGGGATTTTAGTGCCGTTTGATCGACGACACATGGCGAGGGTGCAGCTGATGGTTGATCTAGGCAGGGATGTAATGATGACCTGGAGGGAAAACGTTTCGTTTCTCGTGCCTCTTAAATGCTCTGGTACGGTTTTCAAATTTTTTCGAAACCGCTCAGTATATAAGCCTCCCTTTGGCCATTCCGCTACCTTTTCATTTCCCCTTTGCATCGAAGCATTTTTCCTCTTTCACTCTGAAGCATTTTTTCTCCTGAGGTGATTTATCTCGAGGGTTTGCTTCTTCTGCGCGGAGGATCTTCCTTTCCTGCATTTGTCTTCTACTTCAATCCTGTGAGTATTTTTGGTCTTTTTCTCCATTCTTCTTTGTTGTTGCGATTGTGTTTCGGTTCCTGTAGGATTTGATTTTTCTGTTGCTGCTTGCCGTGATTGGGTTTATTTTTTGTGGTTTTTTCTTGTTCTATTTTGGTTGTGGGTTCTGTCATGTCTTGGTTATGGGTCTCTTTGCCATAGGGGCATTGTTCATGGGGATTTTGTTTCCCTATTATTTTTCAGTAATTTTTGTGATGGAGAGGTTGAAGAAGAACTATCAGGATTTGAAGAGGCCACGCCCACTGAGGGGGTCTCATGAGTGAATGTCCTACAGGTGGATAGACCCGGAGGCGTTCGCCATTCCATCAGTCTTTGATAGGGAGCACGTTGAGCATCTCTGCGAAGCGCTGGAGTTGACGGAGGAGGGAGTGGAGGACCACGAATATAGTCTAGAGGTCGCTTCCGCGGACGAGCAGGTGTGTATGTTAAGGCACAACGATACTCCAAATTTTCTGTTGATGTATGAGGTGCTCTTTACGCGCCCAGGGGTTAGGTTGCCCTTCACCCCGTTTGAGTGGGAGCTAATGACGTTGTGTGCTTTTAGCCCCACGCAACTCCATCCCGATGGTTGGGTGCTCATCCGCGGATTTGAGGTGGTCTGTGAAACTTTTGGGATGGTGCCGCTTCTGAGGACTTTCCTTAGCTTGTACTCGTTGATAAACCCCAAGGGCACGGTAATTCCGGGGACGCAGTTTAGATATCGTAGCTAGCACACCTTCAAAGGCTACACGGGAACAAAGATCTTCACAAGGTGGGAGGAATCCTACCAAGAGTTTAAGTGGAGGTTTTTTAAGGTATTCGCTGCTCCGGGGACGAGGGCGTTCTGGGAAGGCGATCAAGATACCGTGGTGTCGATATCCTGTTACTGGAATAGGAACATCCACAACCACCGCCTAGAGAGTATGTCCACGGAGGAGCTTGTACAGAGAGAATTTTTCATGGCCTTATCGGGCGTGGGCCGTTTGAATGTGAGGGAACTCGTTGAGGGGCTGGATGCCAAAGCTTACTTAGGTAGCTGCTTTGCCTGTTATATTTTCCATTGATCTTTTTGTATTTTGGCTTTTTTTAATTCTCCTAGGCAATGGACAAGCTAGCCGAGTTGAACAGGTTGGTGAATCTGACAACAAAGAGGGAGTTGGCGAGGCAAAAAGCCTCTGCGGAGCGTGATCAGCAACCTCCATCTCCGGCTTGATCCCCGGTTCCTTCTCCTGCTCATTCTACCGTCCGGATTAAAGTAGAAGACAAATGCAGGAAAGGAAGATCCTCCGCGCAGAAGAAGCAAACCCTCGAGATAAATCGCCTCAGGAAAAAAAAAGCCTCAGAGTGAAAGAGGAGAAATGCTTCGATGCAAAGGGGAAATGAAAAGGCAGCAGAATGGCCAAAGGGAGGCTTATATACCGAGCGGTTTCGAAAAAATTTGAAAACCGTACCAGAGCATTTAAGAGGCACGAGAAACGAAATGTTTTCTCTCCAGGTCATCATTACATCCCTGCCTCAATCAACCATCAGTCGCACCTCTCTCCACATGTCGTCAATCAAACGGCCCCAAAATCCCCCATGACAGGAGGCACGTCTCATCAAAGATCCCCAAACGTCACGTCTTCGATAAGAGAACCATAAGTCACAACCACCGACTATCTCCGCGGATCAGATTACACGGCAAAACATAAAACATGGACCGCGCATGCTTGCTCGACGCACCCAGGCAGGACAGGCACCAACAGGTAAGACCCATACAGCAACATCACCCCGCAGAAGTCCTCTCTGTTAACGCTGATGTTCACACCCTCTACGAATGTATATCCTCCATCCGCGGAACCAACGACAAAGAGCCACGATCAAAACACTTCCAACTCGGACCACATCATTCCAATCCGTTCTTCGAGCTGGGGGGACTCCTGTTACGGACTGGGCCATAAAGGCCCATTACGGTGGTGGGAGAATATCTCGGTGCCGTTAAGCCCCGAGAAGGTGGGAAGAGAGGATCTCGGAGCCATTGAGCCCGAAAAGGTGGGAGGATAGGATCTCGGAGCCGTTGAGCCCGAGAAGGTGGGAGGAGAGGATCTCAGAACCGTTCGAGGGCTTGAGAGTGGCCAGGCGTAATTGGGCCGGTCTGCGGACACGAGATATTCTCCCACCACCGCAACACGCGAAAAGACCTCAACCACCCCAACTATATAATAACCCATACCCCAAGTATGAAATATCATCCAATTATCACTCACTAAACTCCCTTAAACCCTTACTTACTTGAGCGTTGGAGTGTTTGCAGGTACCCACCGCAACATGAGTCCAGAGACCTTCTCAGAGACCTTGAAGCTCCAGGATCCAGAGAGTGGACCGAGGTGCATACTTCGAAACAAAGTGAAAGTATGAAAATGTCAGACACACACGTGAGTACATTTAATTGCCCATCCCCTCCCTTTCCGGCCTACCACAAATTCCTCACCCGTGGCCATTCATATTGAGTAGCTGCTATAGAATACAAAAATTTTCTAGCTCTATATAATGTTTATCACAAGTATTCAATTATATAAAAAATTAATATTTTTCTTTTTGGAAAAAAAAATATCTTTCTATTTCAGTTTGATAGGTTCTGGTCGCATTCCAGTTTCCACCATTCCCTGGATTTCTTGATTCTAGATAAATGCTAATAATATATGGAACGTGACTTACGTGTTAGCTAACAACAGAAGAACATTGGTACAATGTGATGAAAACGACAACGCTAACAAGACAAATATTTTCTTCTTTATGTTGCTCTTCTTTTCCCTTTTACTTTACTACCACTGTAGACTCAACGAAAGCACTCAGAAAAAAAAGCATTTGGAATAGTGTACCAGTGTCTACCAGTAGCACAATAAGGGAATGCCACTGGCAAACGATTTTAGCTTCGAGACTAGCCTTTTTATTTTTATTTTTGTTTTTGATTCCACGGAAGATTACAACTTTTGGGGGGCAAAGAACATGGCAAAAGAAATGATTATTTGGGCACGTGTCTGTTTCCTCTTCATCATCATCCATATCCATATAGTGATTCCGTTATTATCAGGAATGAACACCGTGTCACATATAAGCATGATGATTGTAATTACATAAGAGTATTGGATCCTTACCTGAATGAACTGAATCAACCATGGATCCATGGGAAAGGTAGCAGGGCATCCAGATCACAATAGTCAATTGGGGATAGCAACACGAAGCGTATTCCAAATACAAAATCATAGATAAGTGAATGAAAGTTATTCCGTAAAGTATAAATAAATGGAAAAGGATTCTCTTAGGCAGGTTTTAAATTTTGGCATGGCTATGTTAAGAGAAGCGAGCGATAGATACACACTTTATATTGCTGGTTCCTTATAAAAATTTTGTAATGTCTAATTTAAATGTCTGTTGTCTATCTTTATCCTATCATGATGTGGCTGTGTTAAAAAATAACATGAGAGATTCTAAATCCTAGATATATTTGTAGAATGTCAAAGATGGTTGACATAACAGGTATTGAAAAGGCTTGTATCCCACAAGGGCACGAGTTTGATTCTCGTTATCGATGTGAGGAACACTTTGATGGATGAACTATAGGTACCGCTAAGCACTTAAAGAGCATAGGCTCATGCCTTTATCCTAGTGGGATGACCAATATTAAACCCACCTAAACTTTTAATTATAAAAAAATGGAAAATTGTAGAATTTATAAAACATAAGTATTAATCATAAAAAAATAAATTATTACCCACAATTAAACATATAAATTAAGGATTTGCTAACCTCCACAACTTCACTTGAAGGTTAGCAATGTTCGCATTTTATTTTGGACACAAATACCCATTATTCTCCTTCCTTAATGATCAGTTTATAAGTGTGGGTAAATTTATAATTTTCTTTCATTCACATTAATTATTCATTTAATTATCTCCTATTTAATATCCACTCTCCATTTCTTTATTATATACTTAGAGCATCCTCAATGGTAAGACCCATTTTTTTAACCCATTTTAGACCCCATTACATGTCACATCAACATTTGTGGGTCAATGCATCATAAAAATAAAATTCTCCAAAAATTAGACTTTTCTCTCCAAGTGATGATCCCAACTTTGATCCCAAATTTGGCCTACATGATTTTTATATTTTATTTTTATAAAAAATGAATTAACAGATGAATGAGATAAGGTTCTTTTATTTGGTATATAGGATTTAATTATCCTTTGTATCAATGAATGCATCTTGATAATTTGTTTGTTGTATTTGTAAATGTATAATCTTATGAATTTATGGTTCATGCATATTGCATTATTTGAGGATCTAAATAAATAAAGAATGGTGCATTGCAATTTAATTCTCTTTCTAACTATTTGTTTTCCCCCCTTCATTGTTGGAAACATTGTCCCATTAAATTGACAATCTAAAATTGAGCCTTAAATGCGTATTCTTCTTATATTTCACAAGATACTTTATTATAGTGAGATAACCATATCCAACATATATTCCCAATTTTTTTGGGATCCTAATTTGGTGGGATAAGGTGGGCAACTAGGATGTATATCGCATGGGAAAGATTTGGCTGTAGGCCAACTGGTAGTTGTAGTGGAGAATTGATGGCAACTTGTTGGCCATATACACTTAGGTATTACAACATGTAAAATAACATGCTCCACCCAAAAATTGAGTGATTTATTCTCATAAGTAGCCGTCTCACAATCAATTAGAGGCATTTTATAAATGATTATACTAACTTATTCTATGTATGAGCATGAACAACTAGATGTTCACAATTGTACAATTGGCCATAAAATAAGCATAAAATCTTAATGAGTAAATTCACCAGCATTACTGAGATGAATTAATTTGATTGGATTATAAAAATTATGCATTTTGTCAAATAATGCGCAAGTATTCTCACAAACTTCAGGTTGCAATTTTAAAGTAAACACAATTGTGATCATCTTGCATGATCATAAAATGTCTATAAAATCCATGATGCACTGCATATATTGGGGTATTTTTCTCACTTTAATTGCATGTGTTTAGCATTGAACTATATACAAGAATAATGAATTAACAATAATTTTTTTATGTCCTCTTTGAATTTGGCTTTGTGAATTATGAATAAATTGTGTCGTTTTATGAGAAATAATTGCTTAAGGATCATATGCATTTAACCGCTCATTCTTTGAGTGTTGTTTCGCATAGGATCACACTTCGACACTAGGGACATAGCAAGAATTCAAGAAAGAATCAATGATCATTTCCCCCAATCTATATTTCAAGCTCCATAGCTCGTAATTACAACATGATAAAATTTGGGCATCTAGTAGAGCCTCTCTTGCGCGAACGACGACTGTTACATTGTCTCTATATTTCAAGCATAAAACAAGTTGTAGACTTCAAAAATTTACACATCTTAAATGATTAAAAAGATAAAAGAATGATCTACAACTTTGATGAAGACCTCCAAGGATGAATTGAATGTCTACTTAAAGATGTTGGAATTACAACTTAAAGATGCCACAAAGATCGAGGCGCCATTTCTTCATCCGAAGTCCAAATAAGGCAAACGTTGACTCTATTTCATGTAGAATTAAAATATCTACAATTTTCATGAAGAAAAATTTGGCAAATTTGGCTCACAAATCGATAAAACAAGGCATTCTTTGCTGCAACAAGCAAAGCCTTCGCTGTAGCGGGCAATCCTTCGTTGCTGCGAAGGTTTGTCGACGTACTCTCACCGAATCAATATCAAGTCAATGTCCCTGATGTACCGTTCATAGCAACAAAGAAATACTCACTGCAGCTAGCAAGAACAATAATTTTAGGCCCCATTATGGACACGTTTAGCTTGTTTAGCAAGTTAAAAAGGTCAAATCATGTTAAAACCATGGGAAACTAAAACCAATTTATGAAAACATATAAAAATGCTCTGCGAAACCTGTGCAAAGCCTAAACTTGAGAGTTCATCTCATTTGGTACAAGAGCTAGCTTAGCGTCTATTTAAGTTCTTGTTGCATTGTTTTTCTCCCTTCTATACCTCAAAATCCTTCAAAACTCACTTTCTTCACATGTTAAGCTTCAAAAACAATTATATTACCTAATTGCAACATGTTAAAACCTTAATAATTCAGGTTTATGCACAATTTCTCATATTCACTTTTTAAAGGTTCTATAATGATGCATTTGCTCACCAATTTCCTTTTTATTTTACCACATCATTGTGAACCATTTAAAACTCCTACTTACTAGAAGAATATAAGTTATTTGAGTTTACTCAAAGGTTTAGATCAAGTTAGCACTAATTATGCCAAAAATGACCAAAATACCCGAATTTCACTTAAGGATCAAAATGATTGGGTTTTTAAACTGTGATCTTTCAAAAATAACATTTCTTGTTAACCAATCATGGCAATACTTTCAAAGACATGAATTGGTTTTATTTGAACATAAAATTCTCATTTCTTACATAAACTGCATATGAACCTAATTCCATTTCCTTGTATAAGTGAAATTTCACATCATGGGTTATTTTCTTGTAATTTTCAATCCTTTGAGTACTCTTCTTAACACACAAGAAACAAAACAAATACTCACAAACACTGGGTTGCCTCCCAGGGAGCGCTCTTTTAACGTCATTAGCTTGACGCCTGTTCATGTTAGCATGGATTATCCAAATAGGCCACCGTTGAAATGGACCTATTTTCATCCTCACCAAGATAAGGTTTAAGCCTCTGACCATTGACCACCCAAGTTGTATTTGTTTTTTGATCACACAGCTCCACAGCTCCATAAGGCATTACTTTCTTCACCAGAAAAGGTCCCGACCACCTAGTCCATAATTTCCCAGGAAATAGTCTTAACATGGAATTAAACAGTAGTACCTGTTGACCTTCTCTAAAACTTTTCCTTATTATGTTACTGTCATGATAACGCTTTATTTTCTCTTTATACAGCTTGTTGGATTCATATGCTTGGAGTCTAAGTTCCTCCAACTGATGCAATTGATTTTTCCTTTTCTCACCTGCAAGATTTTCATCAAAGTTCAAAAACTTCAAAGTCCAATAGGCTTTGTGTTCCAACTTGACTGGTAAATGGCATGCTTTGCCATAAACTAGCTGGAACGGAGTTAGGCCTATTGGTGCTTTGAAAGCAGTCTTGTATGCCCATAAAGCATCATCAAGCTTTAGTGCCCAATCTTTTCTTGAATTTGAAACGGTTTTTTCCAAAATTTTCTTAATCTCTCGATTAGATACTTCAGCTTGCCCATTGGTTTGAGGGTGATAAGGTGATGCCACCTTATGCCTCACACCATAGTGTTCCAATGCTTTGGCTAACTGTGAATTTACGAAGTGGGAACCCCCATCATTAATGATTATTCTTGGTGCACCAAAAAGGTTGAAGATATTTTTCTTTAAAAATTTAATTACCGTTTTGCCATCAACCTTGGGAGTTGCTATTGCTTCCACCCATTTAGACAGAATCTACTGCAACCAAGATATATTCGTTGTTAAATGAGGATGTAAAAGGTCCCATAAAATCCATGCCCCAACAATCAAAAACTTCAACTTCAATTATATTTTATAGAGGCATTTCATTTCTTTTACCATTGCCACCAGCTCTTTGGCAAGCATCACAGTTTTTCACATACAAGTATGCATCTTTAAATAAAGTAGGCTAGAAAAAACCTGATTGGAAGACTTTCGCAACAATCCTCTCTCCATTGTAGTGGTCACCATAAGAGGAATTGTGGCAATGCCACAGAATACTCTTGGCTTCATCAAAAGCCACACATCTCCTTAGTAAACCATCAGCTCATTGCTTGAACAAATATGGATCATCCCAGATAAAATAGGTGGCATCCCTTAGGAACTTTTTCTGATGATAGTTTAGGTCATCAGGGATTACACATACAGCTTTATAATTGGCCATATCAACAAACCATGACCTTTCTTTGACAAGAAACAATTTCTCATAAGGGAATTCATCTGCAATTTCTTCTTCTTTAATGGTTACCGCCTCATTGGATAACCTGGACAGATGATCAGCTACAAGATTTTCCTTTCCGCTTTTATCTTTGATTTCTAAATCAAATTCCTGCAGCAATAAAATCCATCTAATCAATCGAGGTTTACTGTCAGATTTAGTTAGAAGATACTTAATAGCAGCATGATCAGTGTATATCACAACTTTTGAGCCCATTAAGTAGCTTCTGAACTTCTCCAAGGCATACACTATAGCCAGCAATTCTTTTTCCGTTGTGGCATAGTTTATTTGTGCCTCATTTAAAACTTTGCTAGCATAATGTATGACATGGAATACTTTATCTTTTCTTTGACCTAAAACTACTCCTATTGCATAATCACTAGCATCGCACATTAATTCAAAACCTAGGTTCCAATCAGGTGCAGTTATTATAAAAAATGAAAGGGGAATCCTTATTCAGAAGGTTTCTCAAAGGCTTGGCAATTTTTGAGAAATCTTTGATGAATCGCCTATAGAATCCAGCATGTCCTAAGAAGCTTCTGATCCCTTTGACATTGACTGGAGGTGGTAGCTTCTCAATAACATTAATTTTAGCTTTATCTACCTCAATACCTCTGCCCGAGATCTCGTGGTTGAGCACAATACCTTCTGTGACCATGAAATGGAATTTCTCCCAACTCAAGACCAGATTTGTTTCAACACACCGCTTCAGTACGGTGTCCAAAGTCTTTAGGCAATGATCGAAAGAAGATCCAAAGACAGAGAAGTCATCCATGAAAACTTCTAGACTCTTTTCTATCGTGTTTGCAAAGATTACAAGCATGCATCTTTGAAAAGTAGCTGGTGCGTTACACAACCCAAAAGGTATCTTTCTGTAAGCGAAAATTCCAAAAGGACATGTAAAAGCAGCCTTTTCTTCATCCTTTGGATCTACAGTGATCTGATTATAGCCAGAGTATCCATCTAAAAAGCAATAGTATGCTTGGCCTGATAATCACTCTAGCATCTGATCCATAAATGGAAGTGGGAAGTGGTTTTTTCGAACGGCCTTGTTCAGTTTTCTGTAATCAATGCACATTTGCCAACTAGTAACAGTTCTAGTTGTGATTAGTTCATTTTTATCATTGGTAATTACAGTTATACCACCTTTCTTAGGCACTACCTGAACCAGACTTACCCATGAGTTGTCTGAAATAGGATAGATCATACCTGCCTCGAGCAACTTTACGACCTCTTTCTGAACCACTTCTTTCATTTTAGGATTTAGTCTCCTTTGCAGTTGTGTCACAGGCTTGAAATCTTTTTCCATAAGGATCTTGTGCATACAGTAGGATGGATTGATGCCTTTGAGATCGGACAACGTCCAACCCCTTGCTTGTTGATTTTCCTGCAAGACTTTGATTAATTCTTTTTCTTCTTCAGGAGACAAAGAGTTGGTTATGATTACTGGCTTTTCATCCTTTCCCTACAAAAAGACATATTTAAGATTTGGGGGTAAAGGCTTCAATTCCAGCTTCTTCTCTTCTGTCTTCGACTCAGCTTCTTCTTTGATTTCTTCCATTTCTTCTTTCTCAAGAGGAATGGTAGGTGTAGAATCTAAGTTTTTAAGAAATCTCTCGATTTCAAACTCCTCCTCTTCGGTGAATTGTGCCGGGCTATCTATTAGTGCCATTTCCAGAGGATCTACTACTTGAGGTTTCTATTCGACATGCATGACAACTTCCTCAAGTAGATCAATCCGGAAGCATTGTCCCTTGTCTTTTGGGTACTACATCGCCTCAAAGATGTCGAATTGGACTTCGTCATCATGGACTTTGATCTTTAGCTTCTCGATATCCATTTCAATTCCCATTCCCGTTGTTCTCATAAAAGGTCTCCCAAGAATGAGGGGAACCTCAGTATCTTCAGAGATATCAATGACAACAAAGTCAGCGGGAATCATGAATTTGTCTACTCGGACGAGTACATCCTCTACTATCCCAAATGGAAATTTGATGGATAGATCTGCTAACTGCAGAGACATTCTGGTTGGCTTTAGTTCTAGCCTGCCTACCCGCCTCATCATGGATAAGGGCATCAGGCTAACACTTTCCCCAAGATCGATCGAGGCCTTCTCGATCGAGGCATTCCCAATGGTAACAGGAATGGTAACACTTCATGGATCCGTCAATTTGTGGGGAATGTAATTTTGTATGATGACGCTGCAATTGGTGAAACACCCTAGCTAGCTGGCCGATGCTTAAGTCATACGCCATCCAGACTAGGTGGTTATCTTTTGGTGGTACGAACGGCTACCGTTCCTTGTTACCTTTCCAAATTAGGGTTTACGAAAATGGCCATTTTTAAATTCTTTTCGAAACTAATAGTACAACTTATACGGATAATGGAATAATAAATCGCTATACGGATAATAAATCGCTAAATCGGTCTAACAACAGATAATGGAATGTCACGTACATAATGGTTCGATAATACACAGTCCAAGAAGTGCACATAGGTGGCCTTTAAACATAGTGTGTATATATATGTACAACCACACAGTTAAGATATACATTACTTTGTTAACATTAGGGTAATAGGTTGATATTTACAAACATACGTTCAGGAGTAGCTAATTATACACAAATACAGACTACCATCATACATGCGTATGCAGGCCCGCAGACAGGAACTACCTGTTGCGTGACTTAGCTAACCCTACTCCTAATACATGGATGAGTACTACTCATTGCATGTACTGTACAACACCTACTATAGCTGCACACGTGGGGGTCACCTACCTCCTACCCTCGTCTGTTTTCCGTCTACGCATCTGTATCCTCCTCCACAGGATCCTCCCTCCTCCTCTGGCTTGTCATCGCTAGACAAGGCAGTGACTGCAGTGAAGTCACGATGAGCGTATCGACGAGGCACGACTGGAGTTACTCTCTTCCTCGCTGTGGTACGTCGGCCACGGGGATGGGACGGTGGAGTAGATGACGTTGGATCGATCTCGGGCTCTGGCTCTGAAGGAGGAACCTGTGGCTAGGTAGACCTAAGGATGCCTACTGAAAACGAAGTGTTCTCACCCCCACTCCTTTATGGATCCAAGTGTACACAGTGAGTACATCGACGAGGCCGACACGTGGTAGGACGACGGAGGGACCGCGACGGGACATTGTCAGCGCAGCAGCAGGATTTCTATCTTCGCAATAAGGTGATTGATATTTTGTATTGTGTATATGGTCTAGATAGCCATTGACCTTTATATGGATTTTGGTGTAATATGTATTAGTAATCAAATGTGTAATTATATGATGGACCTTGTATGTGTACCTATGTAAATATATATATATATATATATACACACACTCGACAGGTTCTATTTTTATTACCGTCCAAGTGCTTGAGATGCTAGCGTTCGCATATATACATTTTCTTGATCACGCACGGCTTTTAGTTTACAAATTGGTAAAGCAACGAAAGATTTAAATAAAAGGGTCCATATTTTCAAGTAAAAAATATTTGCCAAGCTAAAAGTAGGGGCTAGAAGTAACCCAACCAATGCATATAACAACCCTATAAGCATTGCTTACTACTATAGTGTAAGCAGTTAGCAAGGTGTTACACTCATCTCATGCAAGATAGCCGCCTTTGCCAAAACAAGGTAGTAGTTTCACATATTATGCTCACCAATTATGGAAGATCATATATAGGTGGCTACAAATTAAACGACATTCATAGAGGAAGATTCTCAATGGCCAAAATCATAAATACCCTTACTAGTCTTACAATATGTAACGACTTTCATGCTCCAAGTATGACCCACCCCAATTCCCTAACTAATAACCAACACTTCATAAATGTGGAGAAATTCAAAAGATTTCTCCTTCTTAAGCCTCACTGTCAGCCCCCAATTTGCTACACAATCTCAAGCTAGCTCAAACTTAGAGCCTGTCACACAATCCTCTGATTATGACTAACATGAAGGGCGTATTGACTAGACATGCTCATCGACACCCAATTCAACCTTAACATCAACAACTGCACCAGAATGGTTAGAGGTCAGACAATTTGTTGGAAAATGGGATCGCCTCAAGGGTTCAACCCCACTCCTCCCCCTAAGGTAGTAATCATCATCATCATTATTATCACTATAATTACTTATCCAAATTTCAAAAACAACCTTTTAGAAAGAGTACTAATGACAACCCAAAACGCATAAGCCTATTGAAAACTCTTGAATGCAAAAATGGGGTCAGAACCCCCAAGATATAATAACCTCACTATACTACACAAACCTGTTATACTTCTATTGATTTGATTGTCAGAGTGTTTTTGTAGTTCTCCCATTAATGTTGTGTGTTACAAAGAAAGAAAAGCTTGCTCGACACCAAGACAACTTGTCCCAACTAATGTTCCGTGTAAAAAATTGAATTTTCTTGTCATTCTAAAATGAGAGACCCATGATATTTAAATTGTATGACTCGTGGGATGATATAATCTCTTATTGTCACATGTAAGTTTGATGGGTCGGTTTGGGTAAATAGCTTATTTAAGTCTTTTTGTGAAATTAACTTTTGAAAAATAACTTATAAAAAAATTATTTTGTATTTAAATATTTAATAAAAAAAATTTAGTATTTGAAAGGAGTTCATTTTAAGAAGATAAATATTTTAATTTCTCAAAGGACTAAAATTGACTTTCTGATAAGTAATATCTCCTATAATTGAACTAGATAAAAACTGAAAATATTATTTTTTAACTTTTAAAAAGTTTTAAAAATTCATAAGCTACGTTATCCAAACGTTTACGTTAGTGTATTGATCCTTTTACTTTTGATTATGGTCTAAACGACTCTAACTCGGGAGTGCTGTAACTTGTACCCAAAAGGTAACATGCAAGTGGTCACCAATATTTAATTTGGTTTTTTGAAACGGTATTTTGACCATAAAAGATTATTACCTCAATTTAATTCTCACATATAATATAATTTATTTCTGGCATCAAATTAGTAATTCTAACACACATCGAATTACAAGTTTAGCATAATATTTTGTGTTATTTGTACTTGTAGGATGCAAGTTAAATTTTGTGTCAATTTGCATCTCATCTATTATTAGATGATATTTTAATAGAACTTACGTCCTAATAAAATTCAATCCAATGACGAAAGAGATGTGATATGAGTGGACAAAATATACCACACATAGTTACCAGTACGCAGTACTCTTGGGTACGAGTACGAGTTCACGGTAAGCGATTCACTAGTTTATAAAATATATGGTACGTGGAAGTATACATAGGCGGTATGCTATTTCGATTTCACGATCCATTATAATGTATAAATCGGTGAGCTTTTATTATATTTTACAAAAACAATAACAAATTACAAAAAAAATTATACATTGCAAAGATTAAAAAAAAGGGGTATAAAAAAAACCATCAACACCAAAATTTTTTTTTAAAATATATCTTAAAAAGTCTTACCCTATGGCTTAATAATAGACCATTTAAGGCTAGTTTTTATAAAATTTAAAAGTAAAATCTAAAAATAATAACTTCAAACCGTAAAAACATTTCTCCATCCCCATTAAGCCTATCGTTGCACAGTTCTTTCAACTCGCATCTCTCTCTCTTTCAACTCACTCATCTCTTATACCCGACACGATTGCTCATTAAATCTAACCGGAGAACACAAGGTTATGTCATCGATAATCATCTTCAATAGTCGTCGTCATCAATGGAGATATGTGGGTGGCTATGCCAGTGAAAGTGTGACATGTAACATCCCGCTTTTTCCCTTAGTAAAGGTTTTCCAAATTAAATAGGAGAAATAAGGTCTTGCACGAATTTATAAATTAAAATATTTGTAGAATAAATTCTGTTCGGTTTAGGAAGATTCTGCAGACACTTAAACGAGTTCTTTTTGTCTTTCAAGTGCAACGGTGTATCTAAGGTATCTGAAAAAAATATGGTTACGAAGAAAAGTGCACAAATACCTTAGATTGACCTTAAATATTCTTTAGAAAATTTGTAGATCACAAGGACGTAATCAGAATATTTTTAGGATAACCGTACGCGAAGTACCGGGACCAAAAACAATAAAAATCTGATCAAAATTGATCTGTCGGGACTCTTAAATTTTTGGCCACAAAATTGGCCAAGAGACCAGCTCATGCACGGCCAAGACAAGGCCCAAATGGCCAAATTCATGAAACATCATCTTTGACTAGTCATAAGTGCACAAATGACCATTTTACCCTTGGCTTCTCAAGGAAGCTTTCCTTGGCTTCTCTAAGAAGCCAATTGGCCCATGGCTTATAAATAGGGCCAAGAGCTCTTCCAAATGCAAGAAGACACTCCCTTGGTGAAACTCTGCCGGTTTTTACGCTCTACTGTTATTCCGCCGAAATACAGATACACTAGTCTCTATATTAACCATAACCCTAACTCTCCATAAATCATCTCTAGCAATCATCTTCTATTTCTCTAATCAAGAACCTTCATCCATAATTTGGAAGAACCACTACGATAGCTAGGAGCACCGGTTGCAAAGCTTTCGGAGTTTCTGCGACCCTGTGACGAAGTTGGTCTTAAAGTGGGTCAACCGTTCTAACCACTGTCTATGTGGTTTCATGATTAGATATGTATGTGGTTAGGATTCTTTTATGTGACTTTGATGTATATGTATGTTGTTGATGATTGTCTGGATCTGTTGGTACTGTCTGTGATTCTGTCAGAATTTAGGAACGCCTAAGACGGAAATAGGCATAGGACATGATTTTAAAGGGGACTATATGCTGAGATTTTTATCACGAAAAACTAATGTTATTTTTGGATTCTAAACGAAATTTTGAGTGGGAATGTCAAGTTTTATGATTTTTGGAGTCCCCGATGAATTTCTCAGCAAACAGGCAGAAAATAGGGTTTTTATGAAAAAGGGCAAAACGGGAATTTCACATCTTGGGACTGAAAAACTGAGTTTGTTTTCAGAAAATATGGGTTTAGAACTATCAAAAACCTTAAGGGCAAGTCTTGAGTCCATCGGGTTTTTGAGAACTAAAATTCCTAAGAAAATAGGGCTTTTACGGGGGCAAAACAGAAATTTTGGAAAAAGGGGTAAAACGGTAATTTCGTGATTGTGGGTTCAAAATCTGAATTTTTTAAGTATGAAAAATGATCTTAGGACTATTATAACCCTTGGGATAAGGTCTTGGACCTCTCGGGTTATGATTGCTATCTTTTGACAGAAACCAGACGTCTGTTTTACTAGTTGCTAAATTTATGTTTATTATGTTCAAGAAATGTCTAGTATGAGATTATGTTTCTTATATGTGATGAATTTGATTTTATGAGATTGGTGAAGTTAGTGACAGTGCATGATTGGTATCCATGAGTTATGTAAAGTTATAAATGGTGAATTCTGTGCTAAACTGCAATGGCTATGCTTGATTGTGGAACTTATGGTTGCTTTGTATTTGTGGAAATAGTGGTTGGAAATGATATGGACTGAATGATATATGTGTGGTTGCTATATTGATGTTGAACTGTGGACGGCAGTCCTAGGGTGTAGATGGCAATCCGAGTGGACGGCAGTCCTAGGGTGCGGATGGCATTCCGTGTGGATGGCGGTTCTAGGGTGTAGGTGGCATTCCGTGTGGACGGCAGTCCTAGGATGCATAATGCATCACGGGTGGACGGTTCCCGAGTGTCTAATACATCACGGGTGGACGGTTCTAGGTTGCGCATTGCATCACGGGTGGACGGTCCTAAGATGTGCATTGCATCGCGGGTGGATGGTCCTAGGATGTGCGTTGCATCACGTGTGGACGGTCCCCTGATATGAGTGGTGAATGATGAAGGTTGATTAAGAATTTATGATGGATGATGAATGTTGATTGAGAATTTATGATGAATGATGAATGTTGATTGAGAATTTATTCCCTAGCTAGGAGCTAAGGTAGAAAACAGATGACGTAGTAACGAAAAGATTAGACTCCCTCAAACACTTAGTAAGGTAGGTAACTGCTTAGGATTAGGTTGGATATTAATAATTGGTAGGGATGTAGTATAACTGTGGCATCTAGAGATCCCTGAGCGGCGGAATCATAAATGAGATTAAAAAATGAGTTACGACAACCAAGGTTTCCCACTGAGAACGTAGAGTTCTCATACCCACTCCTTTATGGTTCTAGGTGAGCAAGGCAGGACTTCAGCTTGATGTACACAACGGCGGCCTTGAAGACGATGAATCAAGGAATAGAATAACAAGAACTAGGCTAAGGATGTTACAATCCATGTATTGTACTTTTATGAGAACTTATGTGTATGTATTATTTAAGATAATATCTATGTAAATGTTGGTGATGATATGCGATGGACCACTTGCTTGCTTATTATTTGATGTTGTTATATTGGAACAATTATTCGTGTAGTATAAAGTTTTAACGCTTGCATTATAAATTCTATCTGACGCGAGGCTCATATTTTATAATACCCGTATAGAACGAAAAAGTTTCGAAACAGTCCATATTTTCAAGTAAAAAATATTTTCAAGTGTAAAACTAGGGGTTAAAAGTAACCCCAACCAAAGCAGATAATAACCTAGTAAACATTGTTTGTGACGTACGCGTAAACAGTTAACTAGGGTGTTACATGACAAGTGATGCTGTGCACGAAGACAGCATCTAGAAGATAGTGACGGCTCCATAACGATTCAAGGAGAGGTCCACAACCCCACATGTCATCAATTCTCTGCATAATTCCGGTACGCTGGCTCTGAGTTCTCAATAACGAATTTTAAACGAATTGGTAACCACACCTCATAAATACAAATAACATTCTCCCAAAAAAACAACGATGTGACATGAAAGTAGTTAATAGAAGGAGCAATAAGCAAGAGACGTAAGAGGAGAAAACCCCGTTGATGGAGGACGAGAA
The DNA here is from genome assembly GCA_003254905.1 of Nissolia schottii. Classification (NCBI taxonomy): domain Eukaryota; kingdom Viridiplantae; phylum Streptophyta; class Magnoliopsida; order Fabales; family Fabaceae; genus Nissolia; species Nissolia schottii. The sequence continues at coordinate 110,027 of QANU01108823.1, forward strand.
GAAGAGAATGCTTGTTGTAAGTGAGGCAGTGATTCAGACATGCCGAGGACATCTCACCCTCTCTCCCCAATTGCAATCTAATAAATCTAGCTCCTCAATTTTCCGCTACTTAAATCTCCCTCTCCCCCCACCCCCCTCTCAATATTCCACCCCACCACCACTTGCTACTTGCCAGTACTTCCAAATAAGTCTAAGCTCTAGTTAATCACCCAAATTCTCAATTCCTCCTCCTCCTTCTCCTCTTCTTTACTCCTCAATAGAGACGGAGACATAGAAATAAAAATAGAAATAGAAATAGAAATAGTGTGTGTGAGAGAGGGGGGAGAGAGAGAGATGCGAAGCATGCCAAGCACTGCTTCCTCACGAGGCATTGCAGCCATCGTCGGGGTGGGCCCCAACCTCGGCCTATCAATCGCTCGCAAGTTCGCTCACGAAGGCTACACCGTCGCCATCCTCGCTCGTGACTTAGGTACGCAGTAACTGACACGCACACGCACAATCCCATCTATATATTCTATGCCCATCACCCTATACATCATAGTAGCATCTCTCATCATTATTAGCACAATAATACAAAAAAAAAAAGGATAAAGATGCAATTACTTTAATTTCGGTCGACGGTCACCGCAGGGAGGCTGTCGAGATTCGCCGACGAGATAGCGCGGGAAGAGAAGGCGCAGGTGTTCGCGATACGGATCGACTGCTCCGACTCCAGGAGCGTGAGGGAGGCCTTCGAAGGGGTGCTGTCGCTCGGGTTCGTGGAGGTCCTCGTCTACAATGCTAACTACCAGAACCCGCAGGCCGCCGCTAACAGCTGGAACGGCCAAACCTCCTTCCAAGATCTCCGCGTCGACTCCTTCGAGAAATCCCTCGCGGTCTCGTCCGTCGGCGCCTTCCACTGCGCCCAGCAGGTAACAAAAAACCAAGCAATAACTCTCTCCATCTAACTCTTATGTTTAATTTAAATGTTTCGGTATATTCGCGTACTCACCCACCTACCGCTAGCAGTACCCTGTACCTCGCTAGCTGTGGTTGGTTTATTTATTTCTTTAAATTTTAAGAATGGAAGGGATGTTTGTGTTTGACGGAAATTAATTGATGGGCCAATTAAGGTGCTGCCGGGCATGGTGGAGAGAGGAAAGGGCACGATTCTCTTCACGGGCTGCTCCGCTTCGCTGAACGGCATCGCTGGACGCTCTGAACTATGTAAATACAATATACTTCTCTCTTTCTTATTTACTTTTTTTTTTTAGGTTGCTTGCCCGGTATCCAAGGCTTAGTCTGGATTAATCTGAGTCGACCCGGTCGCGCACCTGACCAACCCCCCATTGGTTTATTTACTTATTTAATTTGACTTATCCTCTTCTTTTTCCTTTCGTGTTATGTAAAAGAATAAAGTTGTGTGGATTTTAATGCGTTTTCTTTAACTTTGAGTAAATACAAATTAGTTGAATTAATTAATTAATTTATGTGAGCGTACTGAATTGGGTGGGGGGGCGACGGCGCAGGCTGTGGGAAATTCGCTTTGAGAGCACTGTCGCAATGCCTGGCCAGGGAATTTCAACCCCAGGGAGTGCACGTGGCCCATGTCATCATAGATGGCCTTGTTGGCCCACCCAGGTTCGTTCCCTTTGTTTGTTCCTTTCCAGATCCCAATCCTCATCCCCGGTTCCTTCGCATCTTTTACCTATCTACTTGCCAGTATTCTTGATCCCGAATTGGTTCCAATTCACATTCCACGTCAAAATGCATTTTAATTGATTCGACCGGCTGCTTGCTTGCTACTGTCTAGAGCAACTGAATTGAAGGATATACTCCATGCTATTTTGGGTACAGAGGGGCTGCTGCGACGTCGTTTAGTAGAGGCCCGTTTGGAGAGCTAAGCAGCAGCAGCAGCAGTGGAATAGTGGTAGGTGGCGGTGGTGGTGGGGGCGATGGGGCTATGGACCCAAACACGCTAGCCCAGACATACTGGCACTTGCACGTTCAGGACCGGAACGCCTGGACCCAAGAGATGGACCTCCGTTCCCCTTATGCTAGATTCTTCTAGCAAGCTCGTTAGATCAACTATCTCCCCTCAATTATTTTCAGGTCTCCAATCTGCTGTGTCAATCATTCGCCGTGTGATCAAGGGTTTAAATTAGTGGTGCTTCTGTGATCAACGTTGGCGGCTACTATGTATCATTATGATTATGTGATATTTATTGGGTCTTGGGACTCCTGGCTGTGTGTACCAAATTATAATTATATATATATATATGTATGTGTGTGTGTGTGTACAAAGAGTATACCGTCTTGCCATTGGGTCAAGTGAATTTATCATCTAGTGCTTGTTTCTTGACAACGAGGAAGGAAATGATTAATTTGTGTATTTATTTGGATTGTATGGTTGTTTCTTGTCATGACACTCCTTAAGGGATAATTTGTCGGGAGTGGGGTCAAGTGGGTTTGGAAGGGGGTGGGGGCGCCGAACAGGTTTAGTGGGCCATGGCAGTGGGAAAAGTTACGGTTGGCCAAGACTGGGATGGGGACACGATTGCATGGATAAAAGCAGGAAGTCGTGTTCTGATTTTGGACACAAAAACTGGGTGCCACTGCCACTACTTGCTTGAATTAGAAAGAGTAGAGAATAGTGATGTTATATGTGCAACTTTTCTTCGTTTTTTTAACATTCACTAGAGTGCGGTATCTATCATGGAGAGGGAAAAATTAGATGTGATGAACCACTTACTTTGATAAATTTGGATGTTAGGTGTCCACAAATAAGTTTCATTACATCAACTGGTTTGTCCAACATTTTTTTATGCTTTTTTATAGTAAAAAAAAAATTATATGTGACTAATTCAATGTAACATTTTTGAAGTGTTATATTTTTAAAGTATCATTATATTTATGTAACTTTAATTTTATCTTAAAAGATCAATTTATTATTAAACTTTAAACTGCAATGCATTATTAATGTCAGGAAAAATATCTAACTTTTACTAATGTTAAATTACACCTATAATAATCTACGGTCGATTAATAATATAAATATTTTACATTGAAAGTATTTTAAAATTAAATTTATTCATCTGCGAATTTTACTTGCTAAATTTCTTATAAAAAGTTTCATGGGAAAAAATTTGCATCAAAATTCGCAGCAAAATTTGTCTTAAGCATCCCTGTTGTCACAAAAATTATCTACAAATTTTGAAAGGATACTGTGAAAAAATTTGCGGGTAGTTTCCTATGATGGCAGAGGGTGAGTGAAGGCAATGCGTGTGATGGTGGGAGAAGCTTTTGTCTCGCGAAATGGGAATAGCGACCCGCAATTTTGGGTGACTAATCTTCGCAGTGGCATGGTTGAGTAGTCGCAGTGACGAGGCTACGCAACAAACAAAGGGGCCGAGAAAGGGAAAAGGGAGAAATAAAGACTTTTATGGTGCTCCATCCGATATTTACACCAAATAAATAATAATTGTTATATAAAATAGGTAAATATCTTAATGGTTAAGATAATAAAATATCTTGAATTATTTTTAACACCATCTTTCAAGTGAAAATTCATCGAGATTTAAGATTATTATTACAATTAGGTGGAGATTGTTAGGAAGGCAAGTGCAACAATGGGTGTCTGCACAGAGGCAGGGGTGGTAACGAGAGTTTGGGACTATGCAAAAATAGGGTGTCAAGTCTATACATAAACAGGAAGGACAGAGAAATATGTCTGAAAACAGTGTTTACTGAACGGATCTAGCGAGCTAGGAGTAACTAGCAAAAGTAATAGGCGTGGGTTGGGCAAAACCAACATAAGTAACGATTGCGCAGTGGTAGTAAAGGCAACATCAAGACTACGCGGAAGCAGCAAATGCAACATCAAGATTGCGCGGAGGTAGCGATCTAAGCTGGGCGGAACCAGCGAATGCAACGATCTAAGCTACCAACATAAACAACGAGTGATTGAGTGTAACCAACAAAGGCAACATTTGGTTGGGCATAACCAGTAAAGGCACAGGCGGTTGGGCGTAACTAGCAAAGGCAACATGTGGTTGGGCATAACCATGTTGAAGGCAAGGGGTGGTTGGGTAATAAATGAAGATCTGGAAAGTTGTTTACCGAAGACAACAATGGATAGAGATTATGTGGAGAACAAAAGGCAGTGAAGTAGATAGAGCTAGCAACAGATAGATCTTTCTTTGTTATTTGTTTTCATGGAAAGTCTAGTGGAGAGGCTCTAAGGTAGTGTAAACGGGTAAAGGGTTCAAGGTGAGAACTATGGTTCTGATATCATGTTAAGCATCGTGGGATGAACAATGATTAAGGCACACCTGACAACAAAGAAACTAGAGAAAGTAAGGTTTGTATTATTCAGAATGTTGCCTTCTCTCACTGCACAAAAGAGACAATGCCTATATTATGAGATTGACACATTAAATGATAAATCATAATGTAACTAAACTGAAACCAATTAATAAGATAAATAAATATTTTATCCTAACAATTAAATAAATATCTTAACAAAATATATATCTTAACAAAATATCTTAAATTATTCTTAACTAACAATTTTTTTTCCTTATCCTTGTGAGGTTACAATTGTCTTTCACCTCTCATGTTAATGGATAATAACAAAACCATAACAAAAGTATTATTCTTTTTCACTTTTGATTTCCAAAAAGAACGGAAACTTGACAAGTAGAGAACGGTTGAGCGGCGAGGACAAAAGGAAAAGGGCGAGGTCGAAGTCAAAAAAAGCAACTAATATGTGAAGTTGGGGGATATTTATTGGAGGAGCCGTCATACATGCATGTTGGGTCATAGCAGCTGCACTGACAACTACTTCGAATAAGTTGGTGACGAGAGAGAGGGTTCCACCACATGAAATGGTGGGTGCGATGTTGCGTAACACATGATTGGTTATACTTTTGGTTATTTATAGGTCTTCATATACAACGATGATTGGATGCTGTTTATCATATCGTATCAAGCTTAACCACATAGGTCCCCAAGTCGCATCTGAAAGATTTTTCTTACATAACTGCTTTCTTTATCTTCAAAAGATACATCTTTCCCCTCTTAAAAGATAAAGAAAAGAAGTGACTGAATATTCTTTACTCAAAAATAAGTGTTTTCATCTCTAGTAAAATTCATCTCTATTTTAATAATCTGATGATTTCTAAGGTCACCCCCCACTTTAGACCATATATCCTAATATTTTAAAATTGTCCTTTGTTACAAATTAATTTGAGCGTTTCTCTATTGTCACTTTTTCATTCTATTAGAGATTTCCCCAAATTTTCTACTCTCTATTTTGACTATGACGTTTTCTACTCTGTGTGTGTGTTTTTCTGTGGGTTGCTATAGATCAAATTTCTTATATATTTCGAGAGAGATTGCATATGTTGAATTTTGTGAAAGGGAGCCTTGGCAATATGATAGAGGGTTGAGTTGTCAACTTTAGTGATGGGTACCACAGTACCACTAATATAACATATATTGGTCATAGAATACATAAACATTTAATTGAAAGTAAATAAATACAATGGCAATAAAGAAATGATTGAATAGTGTATAAAATTATCTTGAAAGTATTAATAACTGTGTATGATACTGGTAGTGTTCGTTGTGTAAATATGTTCGGCTCCAACTGAGGGGTCAAGGAGAGACAAGTCTCAACCTCGGTCAAGGAGGAACAAGCCCAATCTTGCTTCGCCAAGATAAATCCTTGTGGTACTAAAGAGTGGGTACATTGAACCCATAAGGTATACTGAGATTTCTATGGATATGTTGAACCCATATCTAAGACTCACCGAGTACGCTGAACTCATGCCAATAAACTGAATTATAATAGTCCATGATATTACTGAAATCATAAGTCTGTTATCCTAAGGTTCACATGCATTACTGGTTATGATACATAATTATCGTTGCTCCTGTACTGCTACAACACCCTTCTGAAAATAGGTCATCACATGCAGGCTAGCTTCACCGATAGGGCAATATGACGACCCTCAGCTTTTGGGCCATCGCTATATTAATCTTGAGATCGTTGTAGTAATCATGATCATCGAAGCGATTAGAGAACATTGTAGCTGTAACACCCCGGCTAACTGCTTACCCCACAGTAGTAAGCAATGCTCATAGGGTTGTTATCTGCTTTGGTTGGGTTATTTCTAGCCCCTACTTTTAGCTTGGCAAATATTTCTTACTCGAAAATATGGACCGTTTCGAAAAAAATTTCCCTTTCTTTATTAAGGCATAAACTATGAGTCATACGTGTTTGAGAAATCATATAGATATGCAAGAGATAGAGTCCAAATGGACTTAAGCGATAATTAAACTATGGGATATTTATACAGAAGATCTCATGATATACTAGTACATATATACATTTAATTCTCACAAGGGCTAAGGGCACGTCTAGTCCCTTTAGCTAATCCAAAACATAAAGCATGAGCTATTGTCCTTTACGTCCTCAGAATCCTCTGATGCCTAAATCTTTGCGCGTCCTCTGTTGTCTGCTCCGCCTCGACTTACTTGTCGTGCTAACCTGGAACCATAAAGGAGTGGGGGTGAGAACATTGTGTCCTCAGTAGGAAACCTTGGGGGATCATTCTTTGTTTTCTACTCAGTTATGATTCCGTCGGTCAGGGGTCTCTAAGTGTCATATCATACTAAAAGCCCTACTTGTTATTATGTTAATCCATGCTAGTACTGAGCAGCTTTAACTAGTTTACTAGGTGATTGGGGAATCTATTCTTTGTCTTACTTATCATAGGAAAACCTTTTGTGCTTATACTACATTCTATTCGTGACTTTACGTCCTCTCTTTCTTGCATATCTTATTCTCGTACAGATGGTCTTTGGGAAATCTTTCTTACTTGTCATTGCCTCTTTACATACATCTTCTCATATCCTTTTCCTTGTAGACATCTACCTACAGGAACATTAATCTTCATTTTTCTGTAAGCTTATACCTATAGAGACCCTCCTATAAGCTTCTACCTACAGGACTACTGACCTTCAACTCTCTATAAGCTTCTACCTACAGAGACCTGTTGACCATCTCACCCCGGCAAGCTTCTACTTATAGGACCAAGACATTCTCTTCTCCACAAGCTTCTACCTGCAGAGATCATCCTGCAAGATTCTACCTACGAGACCGTTAACCATCTCTTCCCTGCAAGCTTCTACCTACAGGACAGAGATATTATCTTCTCCGCAAGCTTCAACCGACGGAGCTTATCCTGCAAGCTTCTACCTACAGGACCATTAACCATCTCTCCCTTGCAAGCTTCTACCTACAGGACAGAGACCTTCAATTTTCCACAAGTTTCTACCTACGGAACCTATCCTGCAAGCTTCTACATATAGGACTACTTACCATCCCTACCCTGCAAGCTTCTACCTACAGGGCAGAGACCTTCCTACAAGCTTCTACCTACAGGAATACTTATCTTCACTTCTCCGCAAGCTTTTACCTACAAAGAATCATTGAGTTTTCACTACTGACTTCATACCAGGTATGAAATTAACTATTTCTTGTCATATCCTTGTAATCTTACCTCATTATACTTTCAAAGTTTCTCGAACATACCTTTAAAACGTTTATCCATACTCTTGGCTCTATAATTCTCCTACATGCTTATCTCTATCTTAAGCTTATTTATTCTGTTCCTTTTTACCTTTACCAAATTCATACTCTCTCTTCGCTATCCTTCTTAACTTTCTTATTAGTTGTTAACTAATCCTTAGGCTTTCACGTGTGCATCCATAACTTGATTTCTCTAACACAGGTTGCACTATGGTCTAGGCTTCAGGCCACTCAGCGGACCACCCTGGCCGCTGATAGGTGGATTTTATACCTTATTTTATTATTCTATAATTGAACATTTCATATTAAAAATGTGTGGTTTTAATGCTTAAGTAATATGTTTTGCTCATTATCCTCTTTTATGAGAAATTGAGAAAAATGCAATTTTAAGCATTATTTTATCTTAAAAATTAATGTGCAGATTTTGTTTGTTCTTTTTTAGTTTTCTATTTTAATTGCAGAAAATAAATTGTCAAGAGGATCATTGAAGATTTGAAGGAGATTTGATAAGATATAAATTTTTAAGAAGAGATTTGAAGATAAGATTTGGACCAATAAATGCAAGATTGAATTCAAATTCAAAAAGGATTTGGTCAAAGATTTGTTGAGAATTTTTTAACGTTGACTTTTCCATAGATATTTCCCCATGATGAAGATTGAATCTCGATTTGACCTCAACTTCAAAGTTGTAGATCTATCTCTTAGCTTTAGTTGGAGATTTGAATCACCTCAATCCGATATCTGTAGCCGAAGTTATCATGATTTTCCTAACTGTTGTGCTTAAAGTGCGGGATTTACACCCAGTTTGTGTCAATCCTCTGTAAATAAGACATCCTCTCCCAACAACAGAGACAACTTCATACTCAGCATCCACTTTTATATTTTGCACTTTTCCCTTTTATGTTATGCACTTTAGGTTTATGTCAATAGTGCTTAGGTATTACTTCTTCAAGGATTGTTGGAGCGCTCGCAACGTAAGTTCCCAACTATTTGCCAATTTCTTCCATGATTTTATTCAGCTTTTGTTATTTTAATTCTCCGCTATTTTCTACCCCCTTCTTCTTATTTATTTATTATGAGCATTTATTCTCCACCCATGGAGGAGTAGTTCCTTAATATCTTGCATGCTGTAACTCTAGATTATGATTAATTCGAGGTCTTGTGCTTAATGTTCATTCATGATTTGTTCCACCTTTGATTAGTAATATAGCGATCACATGTTATTGGTTAGGGTTAATTCTAGGTTGATAGATCTTGACGATTTTAGGGTTTATTGATTTAGGATTTGGGAACTTTTTGGGGGAACTAATTAGATTTAATTAGGTTATGCAATTGAGACATAATTCATATGAGTTTTAAATGCTGAGATCTTAGTTTTAATTCATGTATTAATAAATGCTTAGGGGATTGATTGACGATCATAGTCTCTTAAGTGAATTGTGTATTAGTTAGAAATTTAAACTAATAAACAACATCCCCTCCTATGAATAATTAATTAGGAACCAATGACAATTAATCCTTGATTTAGAAACGCCATATGCAGGATATTGCCTTTTATCATTGTTGACTTTTAATTGGTTCTGATTGCTTCCTTGAGAGACGACCTAGGTTAGCCCCCCTTTACTACATTTTTTTTGGTTAATTTAGTTTTGTAAATTATTATTTGATAGTGCACTAATGACATTTTAGTGTGTGTCATCCGCTCAGCGATTGCATAACTTAATGTTACTAAACGTAACTACCCAGGCCGCTCAGCGCCTTGGGCGTGAAACTAGGTCACAACTTTGCTATTTTTCTTTTCTTTCACCCTTTCTCTAAACCACTTCCATGCCCACCTCTTAGGACTTCTATCCCAAGTTTCAATCCACCAAAACTATGCATCTTTCTTCTAAAACATCATAGAACACATATATACAACATATTCCAACATATTCGAACATAGCATCTCATAAACAAACCTAGGACCACCAAGAGGTGATTTAAGCTAGTTTCATCCACAATCCACACAAACCTAACATAAACTATCATGAAAGGCCACATAGACAGTGGGGGATCGGTTTACCCACCTTTGGTGAAGTTCACAAGCTTAGGAATGAAAGTTTTGCGTAGAAGTCTCGGCAAACCTCGGTGTTCCCAACGCCTTTGGTCACTTTTGCTTAAGAGAAAACTTGAAAGGACACGAGCTAAGATCTCAGTTTTGAGGAAGAAAATACAAGAGAAAGTGATGAGGAAATTATGGGAAAGTCATAGGGGAATCGTGTACTGAAGCTTGGTTTTTCTGCTACGCCAGCGTAACGACAGAGTATGCGAACATAACGTGTTTTGGAGAGAGTTTACAAATGAAATGGAAGCAAGATGGTTGGCCTTATATAGGTAGCTTTGGTCGTGGCTTTGGGAAAATTTTGGCCACAAAAAATAATTAAAAAAAGAAAAGAAAATGAAAGATAAAGATGACTTAGTCATCTTTGACTTGGGTTTGACCAAGTTTGTGGCTAAGATTTTAACCATGTGTTTTTCATGCCCTTCTTAGTTGTGTATGTGTGTGTGTGTGTGTGTGGGCCATGGTTTTGCTTCTTCAAATTGGAGACCAAATTCTGATCGTGTTTGGTTGTTCGCTGTTTGGGTGCTTCGCGTACAGCCGTCCTAAAAATATTTCAATCACACTATCGTGATCTACTAATTTTTCTAATGAGGAATTTAAGATTATCCAAGGTATTTGTACTTTTCTTTTCATAAAAGTGTTCTTTACAGATACCTTTGATACTTTTCTAGTGTCTGTGGATTTTTGCAAAATTGCAAACTATTACCTTGACGAGCATTTTTTGATGAGAGAATTTATAATTTGAACTTCATTTACTAAATAAAAAGTTCGTACACGATTTTAGGGTATAAGCTTTACCAAGGGAAAAAAAGGAGATGCTACAAGTGACATGACCAACATGTGTTGGCCTGTCGCACGATTTGAGGTGTTGTAACTAAAATGCGACTTTTTGATTGTATAAAGTTAAATTGGGATTGAAAAAAAAAACTAAACATGAAGGGAGTAGTGTAAAAGTGGGTCTTACACTTGTATTTAGTCTCTAGAAGACCTTAAATAGAGAAAATTGGTTTCGGAGACACATAGGCCAAAACCTAACTTTTAAATTGAAACTCCAATTTGTGAACCATCAGAATTTTTGGAATCAGCGCAGAACGGGGATGAGAATATTCTAGACATGTTAGAGGCACATGAACTAATCTTGGGACCCCTCTTTGGGTCTCTGGTTTAAGAGTTGACCCAGCGAGATTGACAGTTAACCGTCGAATCAATTGACCAATTAACTGATTGCAATTTCATCTTATTAGCAAACTTGACTGTTATTGTTTTATTATCAGTATTATTGTTATTGTGATTGTTATTGTTATTGTTATTGTTATTGTTATTATTATTATTATTATTATTATACAATGTGGCTATGTGGTTCAAACACATACCTAGTTATAATGTTAATCTCTAGACATTATTTTTTATTACAGAAAAATGGCATGTTACATCTTGTCCATTTCGTTCCATTTTAATAACTCATAGTAGATTAAATTGACTCGTTTTGTCATATTTAAACACAACAATATCGAAGTTGCTTTGGAGCATTTCTCCTTTACCCATAGGATAAAAATCGAATGAAGAGAAATTGTTTGACTTTTTTTTTTGTTTGGTTTAAGAAAATGAGACGAAATAAAAAAAATCATGTAATACTCACAAAAAATTTATTTTAAACTAATTTTATTCAAATAAAATAGGGTGGTTTTTTCCGTAACTTGTGGGATAAATATTATTTTCTAATAATTTATTTTATATTTTTAATAATTTTAAAAATTAAATTCATCGAATTTTGTTATCATTTCATTATTTAATATGATATATTGGTGTTTCATGTGATCTAATGTGATAAATTAGCACTTTTTAGTACATATTTGTCTAGAAGTGTATTGTAAGTTCAAATGATTCACAAATCTCTAAACATGTTATAACTAGTTCAATGATTTGGCCAGTGAAATGTTTTTCAAGATCGCATAGATCATGATTTGGCCAGTGATATTTCGATGAGTTTAGTTTTGAAAGTTGTGGAAAAACATAGCAATAAAGAACATTTACCTTGCAAGAGTACGAGAGAAACCACCATAAAATAAAAAAAGAAAAACAATCTTAATATCATTATATTTTGTCCTCACATTTTTTTATCCAACTAGTAAGACAAGAAAAATAAAATTCTCTACTCATTTTTTTATTTTTTTTTCATTTCTATTTTCCTTATTTTTTTTCTTCACATTCAAAATAAAGCATTAGTAGTACCAATATGGATTGGTTATGGTGGTGCCCATCTTGGTCTCTTAATCAATTGGACTCGAGTTTGAGGCCTGAAAATGAGGGAGGAAATTTTTGCTTAGAAATCTTTACGCCCTATTAGAGGGCCTGAAATCGAGTTGCACAAGTCAAGTCAGTCAGATTTCTAAAATATGTTCCAAGAAATAGGATCCAAATGGTAAGAGTTCAATCTGAAGAAGGAAAAAAAAAAATGAAGCAGCATCGTAGTACTACACTATGCCTTTGCCACATCCAAAAATGCTTTCTTGGTATCTTTGGCTGCTGCGCTGAAAAGTAGGCAGGTCCCTGGTTGCTACGTAGAGCTGGCAGCCTACGTACTTTTGGACGCTTTCGATTGATAGAATCGGAAATGGCCACTTGTTCAAGGCCGGAAAAATGGTCCCCAACTGAAACCGTTGTTAAAGCTATGTATAGGGCTCTCTCTACCTAATTTTGGTTCATTACTTGTATATGGTATTGGTATAACTTGTATACCAAAATATGAATTGGAATACAAATTTACAATCGTATAGATATGGGTCTGAAATCACCAGAGTCCGGTGATTTCAGACATATTTTTTTTAAAAAAAAAATCTGAAATCGCCATAAGATGTGACGATTTCAGACTTTAAAAAGAAAATCTGAGGCTACAATCGCCATAGGGAATGGCGATTTCAGACCCAGACTCATACGTTTATAAATATTTATCTTGGGCATAATACATGATTAAGTTTTTGTTGGGGGCATAAATATGTAAATTTTCCACCTAATTTCCCCCTTCTGTAGTAGTCTTTTGTTTTCTTATTCTACAGCCTGTTCTTGGGTTAAACCTTTTATTGTTATTGAACTGTTTGCTTACTTGGGCTAATCCTTGTATCTAATTGCTTGGATCGTTTTCTTCGGGTGATCCTCACGTGCCAAATTTCGTACTAACAGGATACAATTTCACTTAAATTTTCACTTCAGCTTATTGAATAAGCAATCAATGTAAGCTTCAATAACACATGATATAATAATCATAACCGAACTCTTGGCTACATTTCATATAAAAGTGTTAATTATTGAAACTAAACACACACACACACACACTAAGGGGGAAATCATGAAAGGGAATCAAGATGTATGAACTAGCCATATTCATCCTATATGTCAATATATAAATAAGAAATACAATTCAAATAAATATTTCTCGTGATAAGCATATTTTCATACAGAGAAGGAAAACAAATGCCCAATATGTGGAGTTAACATAGATTCTACCACGTCAGCAAAATCCGACAGTTATTTTTACTAATATACCATATTGATGGTGATTTAAAACATATGGGCTACATTGATCAAAATTAAAGATCACCTTGTTAATAAAAGTAAGATAATGGACCAAAATGAAAAATTTTCCCTCTTTCAAAACACAAGCTAATGATTGACTGAGACTTGAGAGCAATGATTGACTATTTTTACACAAATCCAAGTGAAAGCATTGAACTGTTGGCCAATCATCAACTCGGGTCTCTCAGGAGTCCACAGAGGATATCGCTACTTCACAGATGCTGCTTATGCCAGATCCTCAATATGCATGCAAGATGCAGCAGCCAACATTGTTAGCACTATTAAACTCAGTACAAAAGATTCCAGGAAAACCAACTCAAAAGCTACAAACGTTGAAAGCTAGAGAGCTCAAAACAAATTCTTTCATTTAACTCTGGGATGCAATGCAATGAATTTGCCCCCGTGGATCAAATCTCTGAACGTGTTAGAATGTTTAAGATTAACCATCTAATAACAATCACGAAATGTAATCAACCTGCAATTTAAGACACTACAGATTTACAGTGGAAAATATATAAATGCCTGTAGGAGCAGGTTTGAGTCCTGCTCCGAGTGCGGAAGAGCTCTATCTCCCTTGAATCTCGACGAGACAGTCGCGATGCTTTGACCAGCATTTTATTGGCCAGATCATATCATGGTATAGTTGAGTGCTCTTGGGATGGGGCTTCCAAACTTTCTATTGAGGTTTTGCAAGGCTTCGAGATGGACCGTGCAGCAACTTAACAAACCCAAGGAAGCTTAACTTTCCATCAGTGTGCCTAATCCAGTCATGGAGAACGGCATGAACAGGGACAGAAGGACCAAGGCCAAGCTCCTGATTTTTTAGTTAAAGACCATAAATGAGAAAAATGTATTTGCCAAAGTGCTTATAAACTGAAACTGAAACTGAAACTAGAATATTACATATATAAGGTGATGGCTATGGTGCCTCCTAAAAAACAAAGGTACGGTACCACTTTTGTCTTAACCCAATTAAATTCCTCTATTTACCTACCTAAGCATTATTATAAATATTATAGTTAGACTCACTTTTTTTTTTCTTTTAATTTTACCCCAATCTCATTTTTCTCAATAGATGTGTCAAATGAGTTATCCCACCATCAAACCCCATTCACATTCACAAAACCCCATCAAACCAACAAGCCCATGAGGCCAAGTGGGCCAAGGCCAGCTCATGGGCTGGCTCCTTAAAAAATTGATTTTTGTTCGTCTTTGGGCTAATCCATGGGCCAGCCCACTTAAAAAATTCATTGTTTCAGTTTCAGAATAGCTAGAGAGAATTTTGTTGAAGTGGTGACCCATGGGTTGGCCCTAGCACATGGAAAAAAAAAATTAAAAGTGGGATAGCCATAGCACATGGGAAAAAGCAATTTTATAAACCCATGGGCTTTTTGGCCCAATGCTAAAAATTATGAGAAATAAAAAATAAGTGAGTCTAACTATATTACTTATAATAATACTTAAGTAGACAAATGAATTGAGTTTAATTGGGTTAGACAAGGGTGATGCAGAGAGATACATTTATTACACTCCATTCTCCTCTATTTTTCAAAACACACACTTTAATCCAAAATACTTAATAAATTAAAATCCACATAAATTTACTAAACTACCCCTTATTTTGATTAACTAGTATCAATATTCCCCTTATTTTTTTATTATTTTAATTATTTATTATTTAATATTATTAAATTATTTGATGATTGTAAATTCTTGATAATTGATATGCTATTTTTTTTTGGTAATGAATTGATATGCTAATATTAATGACAAATATATTTATTTAATTATTTAATCCTTGTTTAATTTTTTTAAAAATTATAAAATTTAAAATAACAATGACATTTATTTTTTATTTTAATAAATTAGCACAAAAATATTTTACTAATTTTAATGAATATAACAGATTATAACTTAAAAATATTTAAAAACTGAAAGTACACAATTCTTATTTTACTAATGTTAATAAATTTTTTTTATCTTAATATAATAAAAATTTTAAATAAAAATAATATATATATATATGCGCATCAATGTCGTTATATTATATCGGGCACTTCTTTTACATTGAAACATGAATTTTAGTAGGAATAACAATTAGAAAAAGGGTATTTTGGTTTCCTGAGGAGAGTGTACTTTACTCTTTAAAAATTAGTGGACATGGTATTACTATAAAGAATTGTAAGGCATGTATGACTAAACTAACATTGTACTCAAATCAATCATACCGAAGCCAGTTCCTCGATGACTATAGCCCTGTTTCCATCCTTCTCAAAAAGCTCATAGGCACAGCGTGCATGTTGCTCCCATCGGTCAAGTGCTTCAAGTTGATGAACACTAAGTGCAGCTGCACAGAACTCATCAAAATCCATCCTTCTAAATTGCAATGCATTAAGCTGCCACCGAAAACCATTTGTATCAACAACCAGTATATTTTCAAAATGACCTTTGAATCATATATAGAGGCACTCTACAGTTAAATTAAAGCACTTACTGATGCCAGAAAATCAGGAATGCGTGACTCCTTCATAGCATCGGTTGCATTCTTCATCAAGGCCTGGCCAGCTCAAATTTGTGAGTCTTCAAACATCATCCTCTTAAAATCTTAAAATAGTATACTTAAAGAATTGGAAAGAAACCAACCACTTTGATATTTTCCAAGCTAATGGTGCCATTTTTGGTTGGCTCTAAAAGTGCAAACTGCTCTTTCAAATAGTACAGCTCATTAGTGGCTAATGTCTTAGACAGAGCCTGCCACAGTGCCCAAGAAAATAACATGATAAGTAGTTGCATAAGTAAAAATGCATTCATTGCATAGTACATAAAAAGAAAGAGGAACTAGGAGCAAACAAAATCTGTGAAAGAAGCATTTGAAATGCAATGCTCTAGTCACACCAAACAGTTCTACAGGGAAAACAATGTATATATACAATGTTTTACCATCTTTCAAACAGCATTTCATCAGTAGACAAAATTTGAGCCCACCCAATTGGAAACACTAAACAAAAAGCGAATTTTTTGTTACTCGGGTTATTTGTGCAACAATCAACTCACTCTTCCGGAGTTCAAACATTCTCTGAAAGTAGTACACTTATTAATAATCGAAGAGTAGAGTATGAAACTGATGAGAAATTCTTGCATAGGAACAATTCTAACACTTCCAATTTAGGTACACTCACATAAAAGGTGATGAGAACCATGAAGATATAAGTGTATCTTAAATAAAGCTAGTGGGACCCACCTTTTATGTGAGTGTGCCTAAAGTTGAAGTGTTAGAATTGTGGCCACGTAAGAATTTCTCAAAACCAATTGAGAGAATAGTTCCAGTAGTTTAAATCTAGCGAGAAGATACTAAAGGATATTTAGGTCTGGAAAGGCCCTTTTATATTAAATATCATATATTTGATAGGAGGTACATTCTACATAAATATACACACCCTTAAAGCTGCTTTTCGTAGAGATGAGGAACGCATGTATGCTTTCATGAGCTTGAACATTAGAATATCCAGGGGTACTTTTACATCCATATAATCTTTAATCCATGGGTGGCCTGCAGCATATACAATTGTAACTAACATAGTAGAAACATAAAAAAATAAAACAAACAAAACCATCCATCGATTGATGAGAAATTCACCTAACGCTTGTGCTGCAGTCATTCTTTTCCGTGGATCTTTATTTAGTAGTCGCTTAACAAAATCCTTTGCCTCATCGGACAGAGAAGGCCAAGGAGGTTCTTCAAAACTTGGATCAGCTTTCAGTACAGCACGAAATATCCCAGATTCAGTTCGTGCCCAAAATGGACGACTACCGCATAATAAAATATATGCAATGACACCAATACTCCAGATGTCAGCCTCGGTACTGTAAGCTCTATGTAGAACTTCAGGAGCCACATAGTATGCGCTACCAACAATATCATTAAGCCTTTCATCTAAAGTAAAATTGAAAAGTCATAACATAAGCTAAGCACGAGATATTTTATGACATGCAGCATACATAAATGGACTCAAAACACACCTGGTTTAACAAAATCTGACAACCCAAAGTCAATTGCTTTCAGCTCTGAGTTCTCGTCTTTGGAGGAGAATAAGAAGTTCTGATCCAAAAATTACCCATCTTAAGAATTTAGTACTCAATATACATTGTAAGACAAGAATCCATGAACCAAACCAAACAAAATTACAACAAATTTATCAAATAGGTTATCAAAGATTATCTTGACAAACACTTACATGTCTGCATAGCCATATTTTTTATTTCATAAGTAATAATATAATTAAACATATGATACATACAGTTTTTTAGTATTAATATAATTAAGAATTAATTTAATAACAAAATAAAAAGATATTAGTGAGTTAGTTAGTAGTTATTATTAGAATGTAATGGTTAGTGGGTTGAGTGGATATAAATATACATACATACATACATATATACATATTTATATATATATATATATATATATATATAAAACAAAAACCAGGGAAGTCAATTCCATGGGATCCCAGCCCAGGCCTTTCTGAGATGAGAAAGCTGTTTTGTCCCAGATTTTCTTCCCACCAAATCTCAGTTGGGATCCACCTATCTCGGCTAGGATGGTGAATTTTGTGGAATATTTATTTTACCCTCCTTTTTTTTTCTGTTTTTTGATTTAGTATAGGAGCATATGGGTTTTTTCTCGTGCATTAATTTAGTAGGGTTTTCTTACCTTTCAATATTTCACACAACCTTTTTCCTTTTCACTCCGCCGCCTCTACCTTTAGTGTAATCATTTCGTTTAGATTATTAAACTGTTATTGATTGTGTGTTTCTTGAGTATGGAACTTGGAAACTATGGATTATTGGATTATTTTATGACTATTGATTAGTAATGATGAATGAATGAAAGACAATGAATTTAATTTTGGAATTTCTTTTTTTAACATTTATATGTATTTTGTATACATTCATTACATTTCAAATAATTTTGAATACATGACATCCCGGCCATCTCATCCCGCTATCCCATGGGATCCCATTTTTCAGCTCGATTGGGACAACCCGAGTACTGGGATTGACTACCTTGAAAAAATAAAAAACAAATAATAATGGAAACAAAAATTAATGGACTTGAAAAAACAATTCAATGGAGTTAAGAGAGACCAAAAGTTAGTTACCAAATAAATTCTCTTTAGATATAGTATAGATGATGAAATGTCTTTATGTTACCCTTTTATTTTATTTTTAAGACAAAACATAGAAGCTATCACATATTTTGCATGGGGCTCTCAGTCAAATAAAAATTTGAAAATATATTTCACCTCAGGTTTAAGATCACGATGCACAACACCCTGTAGATGGAAAAATGCTACAACATTGAGTATTTGTATCAAGACGGCTTTTGCATCTTCTTCTGTGTATTTCCCACCTCTGAAAGAAGAAACAGATATCTTATAGTCATGAAACATAAATATGTTTCCTCTTTTCGTCAATATATGTATCCCCTTTTCCCACCAGCATCCAAATATTAAATATTCAAATGAATGAATATTTAGAAAATAATAATACCTTGATAGTATTCTGTCCAACAGCTCCCCTCCTTCACACAATCTGAGATGCATAAGAATTTAAGAAAATTTATTATAAATATAAAGCGTCACTACAAATGAGCTTAGTTAACCAAAAAGAGGACGAGGAATCTTGACGATTACAAAAGATGAAAAATCGCATGTATGATGTAACATAAATAAGCACGGCAATCAGAGCGTACTCCATTACTATGTAGACATTATCATGGTCTTCATATGCATCGTAGAATCGCACTAGATTCTTATGTCCAGTCAAAGCTCTCAATATTTTTACTTCCCTTCTCACGTCCTCAATAGCAATGGCAGTGGTCATCTACAATTGAAACACATGAATTAATTAAAATATACTATAAATAAAACAAACCAAATATGAATGTTGTGCATGAGCCACGTGAGTACACTTTATCTTCACCAAACACGGATGCTAAAGGCATCAGACATGTCAATCAATAAATTACAAACGAATGTTAAAGATAATGCATAAAACATCAATGTGAACAAGATCTAAAGCATGGTATGGCAAACAAGTTGCTCCAGGAAGAATGAAGTTTGTGACATCGATAGAAAAATGTGAGACCATCACCTAACAACAAATAGAATGAAACAGAAGAACCATATGACTACAACCTGTAGAAACCATTCAAGGAATGCATCCCTTCACGAAATTAGCAATGGATAATTCAAATTTCTCATATTATTTGCTTCAACGTTACGGCATGCTTCTTCCCCAGAATCATTTCAGACTGCGCATTAAATACAATTTAGGCAATTTCATTCCCCTGGCAGTCTTCATAGACAGTGACAAGCACATAGATAACCATTCAAATAATCAATCTTCCCACGGCCAAAGTTATCATACAATTTTCCAAACCCCACGATTGGATAGCCTAATTAACATTAAATCAACTACACAACAGCCAACAAGCCAAACGAATATCTACTCACAGCTGCAATGTAATGACACTAATACAATCAATAGTCTATAAGGAAATCCCATCAACCAAAGGTCTCAACTCTCAAGTCAAGGGTGGGGTGGCATACTGCAACTTCCATTTCAGCCAACCAAGACAGCTAAAGCAAAACAAGCCTCTTCACAATGAGAAAATAAAAGTCCTAAGAAACCACCACTTGTAAGGAACAAATCTCCTAAGAAAGTAACTACTACATTTTTGTGGTCTAGACTACGGGGCTGGAGGCAATCCTGCTCAAGACTGGTTTTCGTAAAATCTAACCACAAAAGAATCAAAAACTTATTTTCACGACAATTGTCTTACAAGTTGGTCTTGAACCCAAAATAAGGTTAATTCAAAGCCATTGATTTGATATTAGAGAGACACATTTTCAATTGCCCCAAACCTTGGATTTTGGGATGACCTTGACAGCCACCTGTTGACCCTTGTGCTCCCCCTTCTTCAACTTGGCAGCACAAGAGTAGCCAAAATGCCCTCTCCCAACCTCACTCCCAAGCTCGTACTTGCTCCCAAAATGCTTGGAGAAGCCGAAGCTCTTGTCCAGAGCCACCGCCTCATCCTCCGCCTCGCTCCCCTCGGGTATGGCCGCCTCGTTCGGCTTCACCGACCCCTGCCTCCGCGCCAGCAGCGCCTTTATGTGCTTCGCGGGCGAGGGCGGAGGGAACGGCCGCCTGAAGAACCGCCGCGGCGTGGACTCGGAGCCCGCCGTCGCCGGAGATCTCGCCGGGGACTTCTTCGAGAAGAGGAAGTGAGCCGGGCTGGGGCTGTAGAACGGGAAGAACGGGGACTTCTTCTCGTCGTTCTCGCCGCCGCCGCCATTGACGGAGCTCGAGCGAGAGCGAGGCGGCTTGGAACTGCCAGTGGCGGCGGCGTCTTCTTTGTTGTCGTCGGGATTGTTGGGAGGGGAAGAGAGAGAAGTAGAGGAAGGCTTCGAAACGCAGAGACCCATTTTCTTTTCTCTCTCTTTTTGGGAAAATTGGAGTCTCTGCGAGTGAGGGGTTGTGGCTCCCTAATCCGATCCCAGTTTCGAAGTCAAAAGCAGTGGCATGAACTTAGCGGTTAAGGAATATGGATGAGTTTTGAACAAGATTTGGAAGATTCGGTTGTGGAGTGGAATTGACGAATGGGTATTTTATTTAATTTTTTTTTTTGGTTTTGGTTTGGGGAAATTGAGGTTTTGGTTTGGGTTGGGTAGGTTTGGTGATCAATGGAGAGAGTGTTTAAGGAGATGGTTTGAGGGAGAAGAAAGAGAAGTGTGAGGGATCTTTGGAAAGTGATAAAAGTGAAACGACGAGAGTTTCACTTCTTTTGTTGCAAGCAACGGAAACAACTAAATTAAATTCGTTCGTTTTTAATGATTTAATCACGTTTTAATATGTTTAAAATCAAGGGAAAAAGGTTGTGATTAATGATGTTTTGGTTGTTGGTTGTAAGGAGGAGGATGGGTGGGGACATGAATTGGACCTTTTGTGGAATTTCAAACATGAGAATTAACGCATCGTGAATTTTTTTTGTTTTATTAGAAAAAAAAAAGGCTTAATTATTATGTGGGGATTGTCATTGTTGTCGGCAATGGACACCCTAGATGCACTTAAAAAAAATTGTGTGTGGTACGAGAGTAATTTCACAATGTGTGTCTATGAGACTATTTGACACTTAAATAGTGTTTGACACTTTTCCTAATAATAGTGTATGTAATTTAGATTACTTCTAAATTGTTGATAACTCTACATTATAATATTTTATATGCACATACAATCATGTAATGTCATATAGGTGGGATTTATAGGAAATTAGGGTGAGAGAAACTAGAGAAAGAAGGTCTAATTTTTTCGTTTGTCAGTAGTTTTTATTGGTGGAGATGTCTTCCACTCCAAAGGCAGACAACATTGTGCAATCTACATAGGAAGAAGATTAGGTGGCTAGAAGTGATAAGAAGGTCAAAGTTGGAGATAGAACATAATACCAAAACTATGGAGTCAACTAACGATACCCAAATGGTGGAAGCTGGAACTGAATAAATTCTTCAGGATGACGTGGTGATTGTGGAGATGGTGCCAACCGTGTTTTTCACAAGAAGAGTCTCCAAATAATTTATCTAAGGCTAATATTACACCAAAATTTTCGTATAAGGATGACTTTCTAGGAGAGAAATTCAATTTCAATCTGCAGTCAAAGAAGATAGTCCAAATGGTGACAGAAGAGTATATTTCATCGTAAAACAAGATTGAAGTCATTTTGCCTCCTTTGCCTTCCTTTGTAACACCTTAGTTAGCTACTTACGCTTAAGACGCAATCAGTGCTCACCAAGTTGTTATCTGCTTTGGTTGGGATACTTTTGCCCTTTATTATTTGTGAAATACTGGTTATTTAGAAAATATGGACCAGTTTAAAACTTTTTTTTTCCCTTATATGGAATATGGCATAAAATATGAGTCGCGCTTAAAGTAGAACGTATAATGCGAACGATAGAGCATTGGGCTTAACGAGTATTTCTCAAACATAACAATTAGACAGGTAAACAAACATGTGGTCCATCAAATATATTTACAAATTTCCATAAGCTACAAACTATTCAGTACACATATATTTAGTCATTTTGATTACAAAGTTCGACTATACAAGCTTTAGGGCTGATTGGAACACTACTCATTTAGCCCATACAAAACTTCTTCAAGACCGGCCTCCTTAGATGTGATTGTTACTTGTAATGGTCCTTCACTGCTCCTCTCCTTGCTTAGTGTTCGTTCTTGGAGTCATAAACGAATGGGGGTGCGAATATTGTGTTCTCAGTGGGAAACCTTTAACATCGATAACTTCTTATTATTTTGATTATGATCCAGGCCGCTCAGGGGATCTCTATGTGTCACATTATATACTACAATACCTACTGGTTATTATTGTTTAACCTAGTCCTGAGCAGCTTTACATATTTACTAGGTGACTGAGTTCTTCTAATCGTTGCCATAATTATTAGGGAAACATATTCATATCGTTCCTTAGACATCTCGTAACTCATCAACGTACTTTAGTATTCTCTTGTACGTAGCATATCATAAATCACAACATATGCATGAGGGGAATTGGTGTTCTCTTACACGCCCGATGGCTGCATCCTTCTTGTTATCATATGTCCTCCTCCTTTGTAGCTGTGGCCGTTCAGCTACAACCTACTTATGTTTCCGTATCGTTGACGATCAGGCAGTACTATAACCTGAGTGTTAGCTAACCACGAGTGCACAATGGCATAATTCATCAACCAACGATATGGAATAACCATCCGACTTAGGGGATGGCAAGGGGTCTGCCCTATCGACGCAACCAAAAGTGTATTTGTTTGGACTTTGTGACGTCACGTCCTTAAGTATTCATCCTTTCTTCCTTGTATTCATCCTTTCTTCCTTTTTTTTAACTTCAACATAAATTCAGGTTTAAGTCTACGTTCACATCATTAACCAATCCATCATGCAGGACTAGCGAGGGGCTTGTCCGTTGAACGTGCCAAGAGAGGGGATTTCCCTATTCATATAACTAGGTTCATCTGTAACGTATTCCGGGCTCCTTGTGGCCAGTACCTTGATAAGATCTTCATTTATTCCCTAAGTTCATTTATGTACTTTCCTTGTTTAAGTGATCATCTGTCTAGTTATCTAAGGTTGTCCTATTATCCTAATGACAATCTGTTCCTTAATGGTGCATCATGATGCACAGTGTCATGTGTTTATGCAGTGTCTATTTCCAATTGCATTCAAAGACCTAGTGAATAGTGTGTTGAAATCGCTAAGTAAGCTGAGCCAATTTTTCAAAACTTTATGTTCGTCGACTGTTGACGTTAAAGTCCTCTTAGCATGGAACAAAACATTCCCATTATCCTTTGTTCACTTTAGAGGGTGTTTCCTCTGGCATTTTTTGATGTAATGGAGCATTTTCCTGTACATTAGCTTACGAAGGTTGAATGTGCGGTACAGTTCAGTATAAGTGGATGTATCCGTTTGAAAGGTGTATAGGAGTGTTCAAAGAACAGTAAAAAACAGGGCTCAAGTTGAGGGGTCAATATGCAAGGCATTCTTAACCAAGGAAACTTCTTACTATTGTTCGCACTACTTTGGTGCTAATGTCAATTGCAATAGAACTACAGTGGGACAAAACGATGATGGTGGTGCAATGTCTAATCAGTCAACATTTTCAATATTCAATCAATCTGAACAGGCGGCGGGAAGAGTAAAGGATTATTGGTTAAATGCATAAGAAAGGGTGGCAGCTCACTTCGTTGTTTTGCTGAACTGTGAATAAGTGCTTCTGTCTTACCAATAAGTTCAATCGATCCTTGTAATCTTCTTTAATTTATTAATACACAGTTTCTAAAAATGTTGATTACTTTGATGCATGTTTACAGGATGTTTCAACAACAATTTGGTGATCAATGTTTCGATCAAATGTTTCCTTCGTGGTTTACAAATTATGTATTTGTTTAACTTTAGACTTTATATTTCAATCAAACGATTTCCTTTATCGTAGTCGGATACGTATAACTTAGTTTTAAA
This sequence comes from Nissolia schottii, assembly GCA_003254905.1. Taxonomy (NCBI): domain Eukaryota; kingdom Viridiplantae; phylum Streptophyta; class Magnoliopsida; order Fabales; family Fabaceae; genus Nissolia; species Nissolia schottii. The sequence goes on from QANU01108823.1 coordinate 134,362, forward strand.
ATCTATATAGGTGCAAAATCATTGTAGCAGCGACCATGACTTGATGAGTTTGTCATGGGGACTTATGAACAAAGCAATTAGTTCGCCCATTTATTTTGTTAATGGATACAAGTTCCACACATCTAAATGGGCAACTGGACAAAGGACAAACAATAGTGGGGTTTGGGTTAAGGGTGAATATTCTAATACCATTGAAACAACCAATGATTATGAAGTGCTAAAACAAATTATTGAATTAAAATATGCACACGTCCATCTCATCATGTTGTACTTTTCTGCTGTGATTGGTATGATCCAAACAAAACTTAGACTCACCTCGACTACAAGATCATTGACATTCATCCTACAAGGCGGTATATGGGTATGATCCATTCATTGTTGCTGAAAGATCAAAACAAGTTTATTATGCAAACTATCTAGGAGCTAGCCAATCAAGTTGGAAAGTTGTGATGAAATGCAAACCAAGTGGTCAAATTGAGTTTGATGGCACAGAATCTTTAGACAATGCATTTGATCAAGAATATCAACTGCCTAAGGCAATCCCTGCAACGATAATTGTTGAGTCTCCATTGCCTAACACATTAAGTAATAGTACATTTGATGATGACCTTGAGATAGTTGAACTTTCTAACCTCCAACAACATTCAAGTGATGAAGAAATTCATGTATACAACGATAGTGAAGAAGAGTTCAACGATGACCTTAGTTTTAAAACCAAAAATCTTGTCATCTTAAACTAAAACCGGGAATTACATCTGGGAAAGAAAAAAACATATTGTAGAACTTCCTTATGAGAAAGACTTCCATGAAAATAAGATCCCAACTAAACCTAGGCCCATTCAAATGAATGAGAAACTCCTTGCTCACTGTAAGCAAGAGATCAATGGTCTCTTGTCTAAGGGATTGATCAGGAAAAGCAAGAGCCCTTGGTTCTGCCCTTTTTTTTAATGACAATAAACAAGCTGAGATTGAACGAGGAACTCCTTGTTTAGTTTTCAACTACAAACCCCTCAATCAAGCTCTTCAATGGATTAGATATCCTTTTTCTAACAAAAACGATCTTCTCAATCGTCTTCATTTCGCCAAAATATTCTCAAAGTTTGATATGAGGTTTGGGTTTTGGTAGATCCAAATCAAAGATAGTGATCATTATAAAATAGCTTTCAGTGTCCCTTTGGTCATGACGAATGGAACGTAATGTCCTTTGGTCTCAAAAATGCTCCCTCTGAGTTTCAAAGGATCATGAATTTGATTCTTGTTCAAACTTTGTTATCATCTATATTGATGATGTCTTAATCTTTTTCCAATCCATTAATCAACATTTCAAGCATGCTTCTACATTCTGGAGAGTTGTCAAGCAAAATGGTCGTGTTGTCTCGAAGACAAATATCAACCTTTTTCCAAACAAAAATTCATTTTCTTGGTCATAACATCTATCAAGGTACTATCAACCCGATTGACTGTGCCATCCAGTTTGCAGATAAATTTCATGATCAAATTATTGATAGGAATCAATTACAAAGGTTCTTGGGCTGTTTGAATTATGTCTCAAATTTGTTGAATTACAAAGGTACTATCAAAAATTGTTGAAACCAATGCTTCTGACACAGGTTATGGCGTCATTCTAAAACAAAAAATCTAATGGCAAAGAGCATATCATTACATTCACTTCAAAGCATTAGCATCATGCACCACAAAATTATTCCACTATTAAGATAGAAGTTTTGCCAATTGTTTTATGCTTATCAAAATTTCAATATGACTTGATAAATCAAAGAGAAAAAAATTGTCAGAGTTGACTGTAAATTTACTAAAGACATTTTTGCATAAAGATGTTAAACATCTTGCATCAAAACAAACTTTTGCCAGATGGCAACCAATCTTTTAAGTGTTTTTTTTAATTTTTAAATTGAGTATCTCAAAGGCATTTCAAACTCCCTACCAAACTACCTCGCTCATGAATACTAGAGTCAGCTGGTGGAGCTTCCAAACTTCAAACCCAAACCTAACCAAAAAAATAAAAAATCAGCCCCATAAACAACCAAAAAGAAATACCTGACCATGACTCAAATGGAACCTGAGTTTTGGGATAAAGAACAAAAAAATAAAAAAAATAAAACACTCATTCCAAAGTCTTTCTCAAAGGAACTCATTTCAAACCTTTATGAGTTAGCCCTTGTGGATTTTGACTCTATTTCAATCAAACATTACAGAGATAAGTCAGATACCCCAATCATAACTCGTTCAACCATCCAAATTCTTAAGATTCTCAAAGACAAACATTCGTCAAATGGTAGAGTTAATTTGATGCTTCAAGAGCCTTTCCAAAAAAATGTCAAATTGTGGTTCAAAGACAATCCCAAGTTCATATCTACCTTTGATCCAGACTCATGCAAGTTTTTGAATCGAAGGCCAAAAATCGTAGCCTACCTTAGTGCAGTTTTCAATAAAGAAGACTCTGCTTTGAACCTGAAAAATGTACTCAAAACTCCTTAAGCAAGATGAAGCAGAATCATCAGCCAACTAGAAGCTTCCCTCTTCATCATCATCATAGGGATGTACGTCAACGAATTTATGTCAACGGATTCAGGTCATATTTTTCATATGAACTCACTCATCTAACAAGTCCAACAATGAGTCGGGCAAGTCGAGTTGTATAATTTTGAATGAGGTGACCCACCTTGAGTTGATTTGTTAGGTTATCAAGCGAGTCAAGCAGGTCGGCGAATAATCGTAATATATATTTTAAAGAACTTTTTGCCAATATTTTGGGGTTTTTGGGACATTTTTTTTGTTTAAGTTTCTTTCCTTTTATTTCTTGGTGAGAGACTTCGACTATTTTTTGAACTAACTTGGGTAAATTTTCCTTTCTTGTTTCTTGTGCCAAGAGTGGGGGCATTAGGCCGGGTTGGGTAACGTCAGGTTGAAAACAAGCCTTCGTCATATAGTCAAGCAATTTGGTTTTAAAATTTTGTAAAGCGCCACCCAACTGATGAAGCATCGAGACAAGTAAGTTCTAATCCAAGACATGATCAACTTTGAGTCGAGTGAGTTTGGCGGGTTGGTTCACCCGATGTACATCCCTATGAGTGCATTATGCTTTTTTAAATTCAAAATCCTCATTTTTCAATTGAAAATCTCACAAGAATTATACATGAATTCTCAGATGACCAATGATATAATCAAAAATTTGAGAGAGAGAGAGAGAGAGAGAAAATTGTTTACTCTCCTTTACATAACTAAACCCTGAACCGACTGAGGCAATCCTTCCGTACATAGTGATGATTCATTCATTTGGTTGCCCGGACATAAAACATGAATAACGGGGTCCCTTCCCTCTCTTTTCCCTCTGAACCTTTTTATTACCAACTTTGGAATGAGAAACAATCAAACCCAAAAAGATCAAGCACGTACTGCAGCCTAACCCGAAGTTCTGTCACCTCCAAAACCAGAATGCAGAAATTCAGTCTGGTTCAGATGGCTAACATCACCCCACAATTTTAAGGTCCACTTGTCCTCACCATACAAGTGAAAAACATTTACGCACGTGTTATGCACCTTCCCAGCAGGCCTCCCGTTTGGGCAGGCCCACCTGTAAAGTGACCTAATAAATCCTCCATGAGTCACAACAACTACTCGTTCCCCTGCAATTAGTAAAGATGTCATCAGGAATCAGCATAACTTTAGCCGGGTTTCATAAAGTGTTGGAATAATTTTTTGGCTTTCCATAGTATCCCTTCACTCGACAGGTAAAAGACTAATCTATCGAAATACGGTCAGACATCTAAGCAGGAACCTTTCCGAATAGTATTTTTTTGATACAAAGTCTCAGGATCAGACCTAGGATCAACTTAAGGGACCCAAGCCCCTTCTACTCGGGCCAACACCTTGCTGGTTAGAGTATTGGAATTATTGCACGAAATATAAGGATCTCAGACCAAATCAATTATCAATGATGAATTATGAAAAACATGCCGAGAAACATGGCAAGAACCCAAAAGACAATGGAGGGAAAGTGAGAAATGATATATTGAAATTTGGCTAATACAATGTGTGTTATATAGGGCAAGGATCCTCTAAAGTGAGATCCCCTCACTTTACCCTCTAAAATGGGTGATCTCACTTTAGAAGATCTAAATCCTGTAATATAAGCATACTGCATGGCTTGTATAGACATAAGAGAATAATTAACATCTAATCACATCACATAAGCTCTAATTAATTAGTAACTAGTCTTTAACTAATCACGTGTGTTAATAAATCATAATTTCCTGATATGTCATGATGAAAGGACTGTCACTGGTAGCATACCTTTATGTTTTCTACCAATTCTCTGCAGTGCTGATGTGCAGCGTTGAAAAAGTTGTGCAAGGCTTTCTCCACCACCCTGCAGATAATGGATTATGCATCAACGTTACGTGTACAACTTAAGGTACTCATTGTTGCAATTATTATATGTCTTTACACTTATATAAAAGGCGTTGAGAGACTTAAACTGCCATTTGGTCACAAATTGTTAAATCCTATTATACCCCTCCTCACATCTTTTACACACTCTTCCTTGTAATCATGTCAACTTCCACCGTTCCTCCAACAAATCACATACGATGGCGGGCAGTTTTAGGTTTTAGAGTCACACGATGACAAACCTCCCCTCTCTTTTTCGACCAGCCACGTCCACCCTCATCAGCCATCACCTTCGCAAATTTCTCATTCTTGATCGGAATATCTATACATCTATACATCTTTGGCTTTGGAATAGGTTTCTTCAACAGCAGCCCAGACTTCCTTAGCAGTAGGCAGAAACATGCATGTGTCACTAATTTCAAGAGTCATGGAATTCCATAGCCATGCCATAATCATTGAATCTTCTTCCTCTCATATTTCAACAGTGGGATCTTCCTTCTTAGGCCCAGTACCTATGATATGACTCAGCTTTCCCTTTCCTTTCAGCATGGTGCAAACCAGCTGTGACCATTTTAGATAACTTTTTTCCATTCAGCCTATATGCAGGCTGAATGTTCTGCAACTCCCGCTCTCCAGGTTGCTGTGATTGGACTTCTTCTGTGGGTTGGACTGTAATGGAAGTGTCGTCTTTAGTCGACATCTTGAGTTATGAGTCAGGCAATTAAGGCGCAGAATAGGAAGAAGGTAGAACAGAGTCAGCAATGAATGCTGACTAGAAGAAGGATTTGGAGGCAGCAAAAGCAGTCCCAGAACGGAACAACTCCGATACCATCTCTCCCAAAAGCTTAAGCTGATAGGAGAAGACAATTTTAATGGTTTTACATTATATCTCTATACAGTTACAATTCATATGCAACACGCTTAGTGCATATAATCCACATACTCCAGCTTGAGACAGTATTGAATATTGAATAATTAGTTAACACGTGAAATATGATAGACATGAGAAATATAATAAAATATAATAAAAGTTTTAATTAATCGCTCTTAGACGCAAATACTTGTATTCTAAATGAAATTCACTCAAGCAATTCAGGCATAATCAGAGGTTTTACTGTTGTTTCTTATTTCTAGTGCACTTACTGGGATTTCTTGATCTTCATTCCTAGATGCCAAAGCCTTGTGAGCCATGGGATTACTCTTTGCTGCATCACGATAAATAAGGCCTTGAAGTTCCCCTAGGTTTCTTTCCCGTAGGTCAAAATCCTTGACGACCTGGAGTTTCAATCAAAAATAATTACTTTAGAGAACTAAAGAATAGGCACTAGATCACATGCTGTAATAAATAAGAGTAGAATTCAAATAAACCAAAAGATTGAAAACACAATTTTGCTAATTTAAATGAGCCTCTCCCATTCAATTACCTCAACCAAACAGTTTAAACTTTTGGGAGAGATGGTTCTTGATATGGTAGTAGAGCCTCTACGACCAAGTGGTCTAGAGTTCAATTTTTGTCGCCCCCATTCTTTTGAAAAATATGTGAAATTTCAGCACAAGGTATAAGGTCGGCCTGTATATTGTCCACACTTCATGCCCAATGGGCTCCATGCATGAGGGGGCGTGTTAAATATAAAAACCATTTAATTGTCTTTACCAAACAATTTAAGCTTTTAGAAGAGATAGTTCATAACAATTTCTAACCAATGATAAGAGTAATTCATCTTCATGCATAATCAATGTGTAGCTCAGGGATCCAAGCAATGATAAATGGACAGGCCGATGGACTACCAATAAACCAAAGGAGTCAAATGACTTCATGCATACAGCATGTTAAAATGAAAATCAAGATAAGGTTACTATCTTTTGACAATTGAATCAATAAAATGAAACAATGAAGAACATTGATTTTGGGTTCAAACCTCAAGCCCTCCACATTTGGATGCAATTATCTGTGCTGTTTCAAAAGCTCGTTGCAAGTCAGAAGAATATATAACAGAGATCTTTGGCTCCTTGGATAGTCTATCAGCCACCTCCATTAAAAAATTGACAAGAATTACGGTCATGAAATCAAAATTAAACAAAGGTGCAACTTAACTCAAGTCTTCGTTTGTATATAGAAATGAGAAAATACAATAAACACAACTTACTGAAGCAGCTTGCTGTCTTCCAGCTTCATTTAATGCAACATCCAGATGCCCCTGTTTACATATATAAGTATTAGTGATAATTAAAAATCTATTCTTAAATGCAAACACATACTGCTGTAGAATGAAGACGAGAAATAGTTAAGTATTTTGTCATATGTATGTGTGATATTGAAAAGGATAAAAATCTAATGGTCCTCTCTAAGGTTCGCTAAATAATTGGGGGGTATCAGCAAATCACAAGGATATAGGAGGAAGTTACTTTCCTCACAAAAACAAAGTTAACAAAAGAAAAACATCAAAAAAGCAACTCTCCTATGTCTTAACATCTGAGAGATAAATCTCTCTAAAAAGATCATGAGCTTTAAACTAAGCGGAGACCAAATACCCAATCTTATACAGGACTTTCTTGTTCAAAATTCTATCATTAAAAATGAGAAAATTGTGCTCAAACCAAATACACCAAATAGTGGTACAAATGGCCCATTACCACAAGGATGTGACTTCCTTCCTTTTCCCAAAGCCAGCAAAACAGGTCAATAGGAACTAATCCAAAGTTCTAGGACAAACCCAACCTAACCAACAAATAAAGAACTCCATAAAGATTCAGGCATTCAGCAACAAAACAAAGCAAAAACAGGAGTAAAACAGACTCAAATCTTGCTACATTTTGCTAAACAAGTTGCAACGTTTATTGTTTCTTTATAAATTATTTGTAAAATCCTTCTTAGAAGGACCCAACATACTGGTGCTTGCAGTTTGCAAATTGAAAGCTATGTAACTTTTGGGTGTAAAAAATGTTTTTACAAGAGCGAAAGTTACGTAGATTTGTTTGTAAAAAACAAAAGTTTATAACTTGATAATGCTGTAAATGACCAACCAATACACGAAAAAATTGATCATGCTTAACTAAGGGTAGAAGAAAAATTACAAAGTGATTTGGTGCCAGCATAAGCATTGGAAGAAAAATTTACATTGCGGAAAAGTATGAAGTATTAGATTACAGCCAAAGATGGTCTTTTGACTCCTTTAAGTGAAGTATATTTTAGGCATGTACGCCATACAGTCTGTTGAGGAAGCGACACAGCTATGTACAAGATAGTGTGGGAAGATGGCCACGCTCAACTTCTTCAGTCCTTACTATAAACTGCACAGCTTTCCAGGTTATATTGAATTTAGCCCCAAGAAGGCACTAGAAAATATACCCAATAAAGGTATCTAGTGTACAGTTTTTCTTATTATAAGCAACAATAAAATGATATGAATTGCATTTCATATCATAGCAAACACAGAAGCTGAATTGAGACATCATTCCATTTCTAGTCATGAAACAACACAGGAATGAACATTTCATTCCAATCTCAAATTTTAGAATTAAGTAGGCTTGTTGAGAGAGAAGAAAGGAGAGAAAAACACATGTGAATTCCGTGTGTTTCAACTACACAATGGAGACTGAATTATATAGGAACTAAGCAATAATTACAGGATATTAACAAATACATAACCTCCCTAATTACAGATTCTAATCACATCTAATCATATATATATAGATTCTCACACTCCCCCTCAAGCTTGAGCATATAGATCATATGCACCAAGCTTTTCACATAGATAAGTTATTCTAGACCCTCTTGAAGGCTTAGTGAAAACATCTTCCAATTGATCATTGGAATGGACATAGCTTGTGGTGATGTCTCGAGATAAAATCTTTTGTCTAATGAAATGGCAATTGACTTCAATGAGTTTGGTTCTTTCATGAAAAACTAAATTCGAGGCGATATTCAAAGCTGCTTGATTATCACAAACAAGAGTCTTGTGTCTAATCTCTACAAATTAAAGCTCCTTAAGAAGTTGTTTGAGCCATATAAGTTCACATATGGTGGACGCCATAGCACGATATTCTGCTTTTGCACTAGACCTTACAACCACATTCTACTTCTTACTCTTCCAGGAAATGAGATTGCCTCCAAAGAGTACACAGTAGCTGGAAGTGGAATGCCTATCTGTAGGAGGACCTTCCCAATCAGCATCTAAATACCTGACTATTTCGGTATGCACCTTATTCTCATAAATAAGGCCTTTCCTATGTGCTTTCTTGGCATACTTCAAAATGCGAATCACAAAATCCCAATGACCTTCACATGGTAAGTTTAGGAACTAACTACCCACACTTACTGCAAAGGATATGTCTGGACGAGTAGCTGTGAGTTAAGTCAGTTTCCCAACCAGTCTTCTGTATCTACCTAGGTTAGATAATGGCTCCCCCTAATCTGGTAGGAGCTTGATATTAGGATCCATGGGAGTATCAACAGGCTTTGCCCCCCAAGTAAGCCTGTTTCTTCTAGAATGTCCATAGCATACTTTCTCTGTGAAAGGACAATGTTGTATCTAGATTGCACTACTTCAATGCATAAGAAGTAATAGAGCTAGCCCAGGTCTTTGGTCTAAAAGTGACGACTTAGATGTTGTTTGACCTGAGCTATGCCATCACTATCACTACTAGTAATGACAATATCATCGACATACACAACTAAATCAATGCAGCGTCATGGAGTGTGACAGTAAAACACAAAGTGATCAGCTTCACTCCGAATCACGCCAAATTGTTGAACCAAAGTAGAGAATCTACCAAACCAAGCACAAGAAGACTGGTTAAGACCATAGAGAGATTTTTGAAGATGAAAATCAAGGCTAGCCAACTCCCCCTGAGCAACGAATCCTAGAGGTTGCTCCATATAGACTTCCTCATCAAGATTACTATGGAGGAAGGCATTCTTGATGTCCAGCTGATGAAGTGGCCAATGATGCATAGCAGCCATAGATAGAAAGAGTCGAACAAAGGCCATCTTGGCAACAGGGGAGAAAGTGTCTCCATAGTCAAGACCAAAGATCTGAGTGTAAACCTTGGCGACCAAGCAAGCCTTGAGACGATCAATAGCACCGTCAAGGTCAACCTTCACAGTATAAATCCACCAACATCCAACCACAGATTTTCTTGGAGAAAGAGAGACCAATTCCCAAGTACCACTGTTCTGAAAAGCACTTATTTATTCAATCATAGCCTGTCTCCACTCTGCATGAGATAAAGCAACACCTGAAGATTTAAGGAGAGACACAGAAGACAAACAAGCATAATGCGAAGAGGACAGACAATGGTAACTCAAAGCCACATAATGAGATGGGATACATGTAGAACGTATACATTTACGTATTGCAGTGGAAGGTCAATCTCAAGGGCTGGAGCCAAAGTCGATGAAGGCTAGGGCACCGAAGGTGGTAACGAGTGCAGGGTTAGTTATGGCTCAGGTGTAGCGAGGGGTTGTGTATCGGGCTCAATTAGCGGCTGACTGGCAGCTCGACGATGGTAAACTTGAATTGGACATGTGGTAGGTAAAGGCTCTAGGATAGGTGAAGGCTCCAGGATAGATAAAGGCTCTGGGATGGGTAAGGGAGGTAGGGGCAGGTCCTCAATCATAGGGTTAGGGTTGAAGGTAGGTGATGCGAAGTAGGGAATATCATTAAAGAAAGTGACATCGGCAGAGACAAAGTAATGACGCAACGTAGTAGAAAAACAACGATAACCATTTTGTGACCTAGTGTACCCAAGGAAAACACATTTTATGGACCGGCGGATAATTTGTAAAGACTAGCAGTAAGATTATGGACGAAGCAAGTGGCCCAAAAACACGAGGGGAAAAGGAATGCATGGGTGTATAAGGGTACAATACTGAGTGTGGTGACGGATTTCCTAAAACAAAGGAAGGCATGTGGTTAATTAACACAAAAAGGACAGCATCTCCCTAGAAACAAGATGGAACATGACTATGAAGAAAAAGTGTCTGGGTTGTTTCAATTAGATGACGATTTTTACGCTCAACAACCCTATTTTGTTGGGGGATATGAGCACATGATGTTTGATGAAGAACACCATGAGAAGCCATAAAATTTTGAAATTGGTTAGATAAATACTCTTTGGCATTATCACTCTGCAAAGTGCGAATGGGAATACCAAATTGAGTCTTCATTGAAAACAACGTGAATAGTCATCAATAAAATTGACAAAGTATTTGTACCCTAAAGTGGATTGAGTACGACAAGAACCCCAAATAACTGAGTGAACTAAGGCGAAAAGAGGCGAGCACGATTACTAACTCCATTAGGAAACGAACTGCAAATATGTTTCCCAAGTTGACACGACTCACAAGGCAAACTAGATAGTTTGAATAGGCTCGACACCATTCTCTGGAGTTTGGCAGGACTACAATGACCTAACTGGGCATGGATGGTGAGCGGATCTGTGGATAGAGAACAAATGGGAGATGAGTTGGAGAGCCAATAGAGACCATAGTACCCACATTCGGTGCCAATCGTCTCACCCGAGTTTCGGTCCTGCAAAATGAAGAAGTCTTTAGTGAACGAAATAACACAATCTAGGGAATGAGTTAAACGGCTAATGGAAAGTAGATTGAAAGGAGAGCTAGCAACATAAAGCGCAGGGTTGACTGACAAAGATGGCAAAGGGTGGGCGGTGCCAACTCCTTGAGGTCGTGTTTGAAAACCATTAGCTAAGGTGATAGGGGGCAAATAGCCAAAAGTAGTATGGCTGGAAAAATGAGCTTTATTACCAGATATGTAATTGATGGCAATTGAATTAAGGAGCCAAGGACCTAAGGAAGCAGACCGAGAGATACAAACAAATGAATTACCCGTATGAACAATAGAAGCAGTGGAGCGAGAGTTCACACACTGTTTATACCAACGTAGGAAATTTGTGTAGGTCGAAGCAACATTGGAGCAACCTGTAGAGGCACCAACAGCCATGTGCACAAAAGGGGCAAAAATGGAAACCAAAATATCACACAATACAGTAGTGGGTGGCCTGTTGAAGAATCTGACCCCAGATCCAAAAAGAGCAAGTGGAGGCGAGTTCAACGGTGGTAGAGGTTGCTGAAGACGATGGCAAACACTCCGTCACGCGCAACATGAAGCAATGGCGCTTAGGTTTCGCATCAGTCGAGACGGATCGCACATGAGGGCGTGTGGGGCATCAGAGCACGATGCGACAACCGCATCAAAGAAGAATGCACAGAAGGAAAAGAAAAGAGGCTGGAAATTAGAAGGATAGCACGGTTGCCCGGGAAAAAAAATTCATGGGAGGATAGTGGGACCTCCTGGAAGCATAGATTTATGGTCTTTCTCGCTAGGCACAGGATACCATGTTGAGAGAGTAGAAAGAAGAGAAAAACATGTGAATTCCGTGTGTTTCAACTACACAACGGAGATTGAATTATACAGGAACTATGCAATAATTATAGGATATAAACAAATACATAACTTCCCTAATTACAGATTCTAATCACATCTAATCATCATATATATACAGATTCTCACAAGGCTAACCCCCAAAATTTAACTAAGGAAAATTTGGAAGGGGGGTTGCTCAATTGTTGATAAAAGCTACGTAAGTTGTATCCTTATGCTATGTGGGACTTAACACACCCTGTCACACCTAGAATTGGACATCTGCAAGTGGCTCAATATCAAACACGTGATAGGCTCTAATACCATCTTAGAATTGAGGAATTGTGCAGGTACAACGCGCAGCGGAGGGGGGGTTGTTCGCAAGTGTTTCGAAAGGCTATTTAGGTCATTATCCTTAAGCAATGTGATACCGCTCCTATTCCCTCACCCATTCCAGTCAACCACCTGAACAAGTAATACACTTTTTCACTTATGAAATATGTCTTTGGGGGTAAGCTAATAGTATAGGACTAGTATGTGTCATGAACCAACTCCTCTAAAAGTTAAAAAAAAAAAATTTGATAAAAGAGGAATTATATAAACAAGACGAGATACAAAGTGAGTGGAGGACAAGAGATCCTCATCACAAAAAGCAAAAAACTAACAAAAGATAACATCAAAAGAGAAAAGCTTTCCAATCTATAACTATATCTAAGAAGGAAACCCCTTTAAAAGATTATGTGCATTGAACTAAGTAGATGCTAATCGCCTAATCCTATCCCACAAGACATGCTTGTCCAAATGTCTGCTGTTAAAGTTACGATAGTTATGCTCTAGCTAAAAGTTTAAATTGTTCGGTAAAATCTCTTGAATGTTTTTATATCTAACACTCTCATCTCATCCAAGATCCCCTAAGGCTTGAAGCGTAGATAACACACAATGGGGGGCAACAATAATTGAGCTCTAGATCACACAGTCATAGACAATGATACTATGTCAAAAACTAACTCCTCAAAAGCTTAAGTTGTTTTCCTTTTGACTATGGTCTCCCTACGGGCGTTGTAATGAGGCTAATCGTTCATGGTTGAAACTAAGAGACCCTCTCAATAATTGTCTTTTGTAAGAGTACATCTTACTTACCACTACCCGACCCTTATTGGTAAAGGCTAAGTTGTTTCATATCTAGCATTATAGTATTCACTCAAATATAATGTCGGAAATGAGTTCAACCCATATCAAAACAATCTCATATGCCGAAGCTGAAAGTAGAAAAGGAAAAAAATAAGAGGCACCTGAATCCTTCCATCAGCATTCCATGCTGTTTCACCATGACGCACCACAACGATTTCCGCATACTCCGGATGGGGATAGCTGCATCCAGCATCATCTCACCAATTATTTTGAGGATTGAGAGTGATTAAGGAAAAATAAGAACAAAGGTGAAATGGAGTTTTTTAATTTAATTAAAAAAAAAACGAAGAAGACTCCCACTTTGAAATTTGAATAGGAAACAGGAAGAGCAAAACAAAACTCGCAATTATTATCACAAGAATTTCACCCAATTGGAAAAGTGTTGAAATAAACGAATAATACGATTCCCATGTTCCATTTCCGGATGCACAGACATAGACAATCATAATATAAATGAAGAGACGAGTGAAAAGTCGAGAGGAGAGGAAGAGAAGGCGGGCACCTGGAGTGGGAATCGGTGATGGAAGACTCGGCCATTTTAAGTGAGTGAGTTGAGTGACGAGTCAGGGTTAAGGTTAAGGTGCTTGCTTTGGTCACAGCAGCCAAGAATTTGAAGCGCAGATGAGAAGGGCGAGGACGCAGCGGCGGAAGACAAGAGGAGCGAGAATAACTATGTATATGTGGGATGCAAATGTTATTGCAACCAAATGTGTTCATTTCGTCGTAGCTTCGCTTTTGTTTTTTCTTTTCTTGCGTTTCTAATAGGCTAATGGCTCAACACGTTTTCACTTTTCACTACGGCAACGGTTCGCATTGGTTAAGGTTTTTTTTTTCTTTTCTTCTTTTGTTTTTTTTTCTTAGATAAAATTCCAACTTAGCCCCTTGAATTTTGATTTCGGTCAATTTCGTCTTCCTCAAATTTTTTATGACAATTTCATCTCTCTCAATTCGAAAATCGGACAAGTTAGTTCTTCTGTTTGTTTTATTAACGGTGGTTGATGACATGACAGTTGATGGAACGACGTAACACGTTAACTGCTATGTCACCCCTTCCACGCAGGCAAGCGAGACAAATGAACTGCCAACTTAGTCCCTCTCAATTTCAATTTCGGTCAACTTAGTCCCTCTCCCTCCCAAATTTTTTTTCAACCAATTTCGCCCCTCTCAATTCAAAAAATTAGTCTCGTTAGTCCTTCTGCCCACTTAACTAACAGTGGTTAGTGATGTGGTGATTAACGTGTCACGTCGCTTCGTTAAGCATCGCGTCACTCCCTTCCATGTGTTAGGCTGGCACCTTAACCACTAGGCTACTGGTGTTATAGTTATATGATGTTGCGTATATTTTATATATTTTATATCTAAACAGTGTTACTAATAAATAACTCAAAAAATCAAATTTTTATCACTAGCAAGCAAGCAAGTGTCTTTATAGAAAAAAGACACAAATAAAAACTTCAATAATCTTATTAGATTTATGTTAAGCCTATTAAAATTTTAAAAGCTCAGTTAACCGTCACGTCAGCCCCTTCCACGTAGGCATCCTTGCATATGTGAGGCTGACACCTTAACCACTAGGCTACTAGTGTCATTGTTATATGATGTTGCATATATTTTATATATTTTATACCTGAACGGTTTTACTAATAAATAACTCAAAAAATCCAACAGTTAACGGAGCGATGTGACACGTTAACCACTACGTCGATAAACATTGTTAGTCAAGCAGATAGAAGGACTAATAACGCTGATTTTTTGAATTGAGAGGGACGAAATTGACCGAAAAAAATTTAGGGAGGACTAAGTTGACTGAAATTGAAATTGAGAAGGACTAAGTTGGGGGTTCATGTGTCTTGTTTGCCTATGTGGAAGGGGGTGATGTGGCAGCTAGCGTGCCACATCGTTCTGTTAACTGCCACATTATCAATCACCGTTAGTGAAATAGACGGAAGGACTAACGTGTCCAATCTATTGAATTGAGCGGTATGAAATTGTTTGAAAAAATTTGGGACGGACGAAATCCAGAGAAAGTAAGTTGGGGGTTTTTCCTTTTTTTTCTCAGATAATTGAAGATAAGAAAACAAAAAAAAAGAACAACACGGGTTAAAAACACAGATCATCAAGCGATATGCTAATCAACTTTGAACTCGCTCAAATGCCTCGTCCTCTGTAACATCCCGATTTCTCCCCTTACAAAGATTTCGTAGAATAAATACATATATAAGTAATATATTTAGATTAGCGTTAAAAATCCCAATTTTATTCCCTAAAAGCACCAAATAAGGCGATAGTCCACAATTTTGCGAAACTTCGCAGACATCGGATTTATCGCATTTCGCCACCAGAATTTAATCATACATAAAAAGTGTCTGTAAAGAACACTTGTATGAAAATAAATTTAAAAATACCTTGCATAAACCTAAGATTCCTCCCTAGAACAATTAAGAGATCACAACAGTGGCATCGGAATATTTTTCGGACAGCCGTACACGAAGCACCTGGACAGCGTACGACAAAACATGATCAAATCGGATTGAAAAGTGGTCCCCATGGCCCCCACACACACGCGGCTGCAATGCCCAAAACCACACCAACCACACATTTTTGGTCAAAGAGTCAACATGACTCATCATGCTTATCTTAAGCTTTTTATTTTCTTTTTCTTTTTCTTTTTCAAATAAATTATGTGGCCAAGAATGGCCTAAGGCCCACGGTTGGAGGCCTATAAATAGCCCTCCATAGTTCTTCATTTTCTCACTTTCTCATTTCCTAGTCACTACTCAAATTCATTTCATTCGAAAACTCTGTCGGTACGCTACCGGAAACCGGAAAACTAGCCAGGAAAGCTACACGCTCTTGGAAGCCTTGCCTCACCCTCCTAACCATCCACAAGACTCTAAGGAAGTGGGTAAACCTAGCTTGCTCACCTCCTTGGTGACTTCTATGTGATTGTGTGTGATTTTGTGAACTGTTGTGTATTATGTTATATATTCTAGGGTAATGATGTATGGATGGTTTTGATGTGTTCTTTGAGCTGAATAATGTTGTATTGTGGTTGTTGGAAAAGGGGGGAATCTTAGGCCACACCCAGGGCATTGAGCGGCCTCCAGGGACCGCTGAGCGGCATAGGGCCTAAACCTCACAAATGTTTTGAAAACTGTTCTTTGACCTGGGTGGCCCCAGGGACCACTGAGCGGCTTGAAGAATGTTTCAGGGGATGATTTTGGAAATGCAATTCTGTGTTGGTATGGCTTTAGGGACCGCTGAGCAGCCCCAAGAGGGCGCTGAGCTGCCTAAACCATAGTTCCCATGGAGACTTGGACAGGGGTGACTAAGTGACCTGGGAGTTCTCGGGGATGTTGACCAACCTAGAGAACTCTAGGTCACCAAGCTAACTTGAACCAGGGAATAAATGTTTGTAAAAGTTATTTTGGGTAGCATGTTCCAACAAGCACTCATCGGTATGATTTATGTGTAACCGTAATAATGATTATGTTTTATGCTGAAGTGCATCATGAGGACAGGGTTGTCACTCAAGTATCAGGACAACCTTAAATAACTAGAAAGTAATCACCCAATGCTTAAAGACCATAACTGAATCCTAGGGAACAAGTGATGTTCTAAGAAGGTTCCAGCCAAAAGAAGGTTCGGTGTACCCTAAAGCAAGTACGTAGTTACATGATAGGAAGTCCCTCTCTTGGCACGTCTACGGACAAGCCCCTCACCAGTCCAGCAAGATGGATTGGTCAATGATATGTGTTAAATGCCCAAAATACGCAATTTTCATCATTTAAAAAGGCATTTATTTGTTTATGTTTCAACAAATTACCTAATCAATTCCCCAATTTTTGTAGGATATTAAATATATTTTGAAGATGGATGCAAGCAGATTACTGAAGAATAATCCCATGAAGAATGGAGTAAAAGGGAAAAATTGGAGAAGAGCTAAAACATGAAGAATTAAGCAGGACTGCTCAGCGGCATAACATTGCCGCTCAGCACAGAAGATAAGAACCGCTCCGCGGATAAATGGTTACCGCTCAGCGCAGGAGACAAGAACCGCTCTGCGGATAAGTGTTTATCGCTCAGCTCCGCGGAATAATCGCTCAGCGGTACAACCTTTATCGCTCAGCGGAAGTACGTCAGCAGCCACTTGCACGCGGCGTATTTATTGCGCCAGCTAGAGCCAGCCTGGCGCCGCCCTGCCACGTCAGCCGCTCAGCGATAAAAGCACCGCCACTCAGCGATTAAGCCACCAAAACCGCTGAGCGATGGACCCAAATTTTGCCTATAAATAGAGGAGGCCATGCCATTCCGAAAACCATCTCTCAATCCTTCTCCCCGCCCCCCAAACACCATTCTTTTACACATTTCTTACACTTTAAAGCTTAGTTTAGTTAGGTTAGGTTAGGAACAAAGACGATGCTTGTGAAGGAGCTGGGAGAATCAAGGAAGCTTGGCGAAGCCGCTGTCATGACGGCGTGAGT
>QANU01108852.1:0-23201 GCA_003254905.1 Nissolia schottii
AGACAACAACCTAGTGAGCTTTGTTTACTACGTACGGGTAAACAGTTAGCTAGGGTGTTTTACCAGGAGAAAGCCTATGTGAGGCTTGGGAGGGATACAAATCCATGCTAAAAAGGTGCTTAAATCATGAGTTCGATGCCAGGACTCAGATCCACATTTTCAGAAATGGTTTGCAGCAATAGCATAAACTAATGCTGGATGCAATGGCTGGTGGACAAATCATGTCTAAAACACCAGACGAAGCAATCTCTATTATTGAGTCTATGGTATTGACAGATCAACAAGGACAGTATGGCCGAGGACCAGCCAAGAAGGGAGGTATGCTGGAACTAGGAGCAAATGATGCAATACTAGCTCAAAATAGACATTTGCAGCAACAACTCGATGAAGTGAAGAAACATCTGATGGAGCTGCCTAAGCAACTCAAAAATAGTCAAGAATTCAAGAAACACCAGGTATATGTATGCGAAATTTGCACGGGTGACCATCAGACTAGTTATTGTGATTGCAGGCAAGAAGAGTTGCAGTACTTGAACAATCAGCAGAGGCCCTATGAAGCTAACTATCAAAGAGGGCCGAACCAGCAAAATTACCAACCATGGAGACCAGATGTAGGTCCATCCAAGACCAATGGTCCACCGCAAGCAAGCACCACAACCTATGGAGCAAACTACCAAGTTGGAGGAGACACTCAACCAATTCATGCAACTAATAATGGCCAACCAAAAGAATATGGATGCTTCATTCCGGAACTTGGAAATACAGATGGGACAACTTGCTAAGGATGTAGCAGAACTCAAAAAAGGAAAGATCCTCTGCCAACATTGAGCCAAACCCTAAAGAGTCATGTAAAGCAATTATGACTCGAAGCAAGAAACTGGCAGAACCTCAAGTCATTGAGGCCACTGATGAGGAGGAGGTAGTTGAAAAGGTAGGTGAAAAAGATAATAAAAAAAGGGAGAAGAAATAGAGGAGGATGAAAAGAATAGAGAGAGTTCTGTAAATAAAGAAGACAAAGAAAAAGAAAAAGAAAAAAGGAGATAATGGAAGAAAAGAAAAAGAAAAAGAAAAAGAAAAGAAGGGAGAAAAGAAAGATGAAAGGGTAACACAACCCTCTGTAAAGCAACTGCTCCCTTATCCACTAGCTCCTACAAAAGTTGATAAAGAGCGACAGTTTGCTCGGTTTATGGATATATTTAAAAGGCTGCAGATTAACATACCATTTGCAGAGGCCTTGGAGCAAATGCCGTCATACGCCAAATTCATGAAGGAGTTATTATCAAAGAAGAGAAAGTATCAGGAGGAAGAAACTGTGCAACTGGGCGCAAATTGCAACGCTATTATCCAAAACTATATCCCTCACAAGCTAACTAATCCAGGAAGTGTCACCATTCCTGTCACCATTGGGAATGTATCAGTGGCAAAAGCTTTAATTGAATTTGGGGCTAGTGTAAGCCTGATGCCCCTATCCATGCTGAAAAGGATAGGTGATTTGGAACTGAAGCCAACCAGGATGTCTCTGGAGCTGGCTGACCGATCAATCAAATATCCACTCGGCGTTGCAGAAGATGTTTTGGTAAAAGTAGACAAGTTCCTAATTCCCGTTGGTTTTGTTGTTATTGACATTTCAGAAGATACTGAGGTTCCCCTAATTCTTGGGAGACCTTTTATGCGAACAGCAAGAATCAGAATAGACATGGACGTCGAAAAATTGAAAATCAAAGTCCATGAGGATGAGGCGCAACTGGATATTTTTGAAGCAATGCAGTACCCAAAAGACAAGGGACAATGCTTCCGGATTGATCTGCTTGAGGAAATTGTTATGCATCTTGAACAAAAGCCTCAAGTAGTGGATCCTCTTGAAATGGTAGACAGCCCTACACATTTCACTGAAGAGGAGGAAGCTGAAATTGAGGTTTTTCTTAAAAGCTTGGAGGCTATACCTACCATCCCTCCGGAGCAAGAAGCAAAGGAAGAAATCGAAGAAGCTGACGCAAAGATAGAAAACAAGAAGCTGGAGTTAAAACCCTTACTCTCTAATCTTAAGTATGTATTTTTGCAGGGAGAAGATGAGAAACCAGTAATTATCAGCAACTCTGTCTCCGGAAGAAGAAAAACAATTGATCAAAGTTTTACAGGACAATCACCAAGCGCTGGGATGGACTCTGGCCGACCTGAAAGGCATCAGTCCGTCCTACTGTATGCATAAGATCCTCATGGAGGACGATTTCAAACCTGTAAGACAGCCACAAAGGAGATTGAACCCAACAATGAAAGAAGTGGTGCGAAAAGAGGTGGTAAAGCTGCTCGAGGCAGGTATGATCTATCCCATTTTAGACAACTCATGGGTAAGCCCAGTTCAGGTAGTACCGAAGAAAGGTGGTATAACTGTAATTTCAAATGATAAGAAAGAACTAATCCCAACTAGAACTGTTACTAGTTGGCGCATGTGTATTGATTACGGAAAACTAAACAAAGCCACCAGAAAAGACCATTTCCCACTTCCCTTTATGGATCAAACGCTTGAACAGTTAGCATGCCAGGCATATTATTGCTTCTTGGATGGCTATTCCGGTTACAACCAGATCACCATCGATCCAAAAGACCAAGAGAAAACTGCCTTTACATGTCCTTTTGGCATTTTTGCTTATAGGAAAATGCCTTTTGGATTGTGTAATGTACCAGCCACTTTTCAAAGATGCATGCTTGCAATTTTTGCAGACATGATCGAGAAAAGTCTGGAGGTTTTTATGGATGATTTCTCGGTCTTTGGATCCTCGTTTGATCATTGCTGCATAATCTGGACACCGTATTGAAGCGGTGTGTAGAAACAAATCTGGTCTTAAACTGGGAAAAATGTCACTTTATGGTCAAGGAAGGTGTTGTGCTCGGTCACAAGATCTCGGCCAAAGGCATAAAGGTAGATAAAGCAAAGATTGATGTCATTGAGAAGCTACCACCCCCAGTTAATGTCAAAGGGATCAGAAGTTTCCTAGGCCATGCAGGATTCTACCGGAGGTTTATCAAAGATTTCTACAAGATTGCCAAGCCTCTTACTAACCTTCTGAATAAGGATACCCCTTTCATTTTTGTTAATAAGTGTTTAATTGCTTTTGAAAAATTGAAGTGTAGTTTGACCTCTGCTCCCATAATCACTGCACTAGATTGGAATTAGGTTTTGAATTAATGTACGATGCCAGTGATTTTGCGGTAAGAGCAGTTTTAGGTCAAAGAAAAGACAAAATGTTCCATGCCATACATTATGCTAGCAAAGTTTTAAACGAAGCGCAAATTAATTACGCCACAACAGAAAAAGAATTGCTGGCTATAGTGTATGCCTTGGAAAAGTTTAGAAGCTACTTAATAGGATCAAAAGTGGTGGTATACACTAATCATGCTGCTATTAAATATCTTCTAACTAAAACTGACAGTAAACCTCGATTAATTAAATGGATTTTATTGCTGCAGGAATTCGATTTAGAGATCAAAGACAAAAGTGGAAAAGAAAATCTTGTAGCAGATCATCTGTCCAGATTATCAAATGAGGCAGTAACTGTGAATAAAGAAGAAATTGCTGAAGAGTTTCCTGAGGAAAAGCTGTTTCTCGTCAAAGAAAGGCCATGGTTTACTGACATGGCCAATTACAAGGCTGCATGTATAATTCCCAAGGATTTGAACTACCACCAAAGGAAAAAATTCCTCAAAGATGCTACTTGCTATATATGGGATGACCAATACTTGTTTAAGATCGGAGTTGATGGGTTATTGCGAAGATGCGTAACTCTCGACGAAGCCAAGAACATCTTATGGAATTGCCACAATTCGCCATGTAGTGGGCATTTTAACGGAGAGAGAACAGCCGCAAAGGTTCTCCAATCCGATTTTTACTGGCTCACTCTATTCAAAGATGCATACAATCATGTAAAGAATTGTGACGCATGCCAAAGATTAGGAGGGATTGGAAAAAGAAATGAAATGCCACTACAGAGCATTTTAGAAGTTGAAGTTTTCAATTGCTGGGGCATGGATTTCATGGGGCCTTTCCCATAATCATTCGGTAATGAATATATTCTAGTTGCTGTTGAATACGTTTCAAAATGGGTGGAAGCTTTGCCAACTTCCAAGGCTGATGAAAAACGGTGATTAAGTTCCTGAAAAAGAACATATTCAGTCGATTTGGAGCATACAGAGTAATAATAAGTGATGGTGGATCACATTTTGTTAATGCACAACTAGCCAAAGCACTAGAGCATTATGGTGTAAGACATAAGGTGGCATCACCTTATCATCCCCAGACCAATGGTCAAGCTAAGGTTTCTAACCGGGATCTCAAGAGAATCCTTGAAAAAACCGTTTCAAGTTCAAGAAAGGATTGGGCACTAAAGCTTGATGATGCTCTATGGGCTTATAGAACTGCATATAAAGCTCTAATAGGATTAACTCCTTTCCAGCTAGCTTATGGCAAATCATGTCATTTACCAGTAGAATTGGAGCATAAAGCCTATTGGGCTTTAAAATTTCTAAACTTTGACTTAGTTTGCGCAGGTGAGAAAAGGAAGACCCAGCTACACCAACTGGAAGAATTGAGGTTGCAGGCGTACAATTCAAACAAGCTCTACAAAGAAAAGATCAAAAAGTACCTTGATAGCAAGATTGTTGAAAAAAACTTCCAACCAGGCCAGCAGATACTTGTATTTAATTCTAGGTTGAGATTATTCCCTGGAAAATTAAAAACAAAATGGTCAGGACCCTTTGTGGTCAAGGAAGTTAAGCCTCATGGAGCTGTCGAGCTGTGGGATTTGGAGAAAAAGGCAACCTGGTGGGTGAATGGTCAAAGACTAAAGCCTTACCTCGGAGGAGACATACATAGGCCCATTTTACTGGTAATCTATTTGGATGAACCATGTTGAAATGAACAGGCGTCAAGCTAGTGACGTTAAAAGAGCGCTTCTTGGGAGGCAACCCAGTGTTTGTGAGTATTTACTTTGTTTCTGGTACGTTAAGTTATTAAGAATATTCAAGGGATTGGAAATTACAAGAAATAACCCATGATGTGAAATTTCACTTACACAAGGACATGGAATTAGGTTCATATGCAGTTTATGTATGAAATGAGAATTTTATTTTCAAACAAAACCAATTTATGTCCTTGGAAGTATTGCAATGATTGGTTTACAAGAAATGTAATTTTTTAAAAGATCACAATTAAAAACCAATCATTTGTGCCTTTAAGTGAAATTCGGGCATTTTGGTCATTTTTGCCATGATTGATGCTAACTTGATTACTAAGCCTTTGAATAAACTCAAATAACTTACATCTTATTAATAAGTAGGAGATTTATTGGTTCACAGTGATGTAGTGAAATAAAACGAAAATTGGTGAGCAAATGCATGCGTATAAAGCCTTTTAAGAGTGAATATGGAAATTGTGCAAAAATTTAACTTGTTAAGGTTTCAATATGTTTCAATTAGGAAATATAAGTATTTTTGAAACCTGACATGTTAAGGCATTAGAAATTGATTAATTTGAGAAGAAAGGTGAGGAAAACAATGCAACAAAAGCTTAAAATGCANGCTAGCTCTTGTGCCAAATGAGCCTGAACTCTCAAGTTTAAGTTTTGCACAAGCTTCTTAGGGCAATTTTTATAAGTTGGCATACATTGGGTTTAATTGCCCAAGGTCTTGACATAAATTGACGTTTAGCTTGCTAAATAAGATACCACTGTTCTTAAAAGACCAATTTGTGAATTTCTGTACAATAGGCCAATTATGGAATTTTAAAAGTCTAGACAAATCATAAAAGGTAATTGAGAAGAAGCAAGCCCATTCACTCCCGTGGAAATGATCAGATCAAAATATTACCTTTTTCAATTGCGAAAAGGCCATAAAACTCACATTGAAAAGGCACATTGAGATTCTCCCAAGGAAGGTAAGTATTTCAAGCATTAATTTGATAAAGAATGAGAAGGAGAATGAGTCTGGATTGGCATTATAATGTCACAAGAACTGAGCCCTTTTTGAAAACCTAGAAATAAAATTTTTTAGCAAGATTGCTGAGCGCGCCGCTCAGCGCTTTCGGGTCTGAAACAAAAATAAAAAGGGGCTCGTGACAGAACTCTGTTTTTAAATTTCATTTTCGCTCTCTCTCGTTCCCTCTCATTCTCCCGCTTCTCTCTCGTTCTCTCACGGGTCTCTCGCTCAGCATTCCGCTTCCATCACTTCCATCCTCTCCCTCCAATCTTCTCTCACATTTTCTCTCTAATCTCTCATCTCACCATGTAAGTACTCTAAACTCTATCCCTCTTAGATATTATTGCTGATTTTGCTGCTGTTTTGTTTCCAAACCGAACCCTAACTTCCACATTTGGGGATTTTGTGAATTTCATCCTTAATTCATGATTAAATGTTTGCATGTGGTTTATTTGATGCACTTGTGCCTAAGCATTGATGATTATCTGGGTTATGATTTATGCATTGAAAATTTGGGATTTTAGTGTTCTTGAAATTGATTCTTTGGGGGATATATGACCTTAATTCTGCAATTGATGGGGATAGTGAATGGGAATTAGCATGATGAATGTTAAGGTTTTGGATTTGAAAAATTTGAGCAAAAAGATTCTTCATTGGGGATTTTGCTTGGTCCTAAACTCAAAAGTGGTTGCTATCATAAATAAGTGCACTGAATAATGTTGTTTTATAAATTGGGATGAGTTGTATAATGTTTTAAATTTGATTTGGTGTGGCTGTTGAGAGGAACTTGAATTGACTTGAAATGGTTGACTTATGGTTTGTACACTGACTTAAGTCCTTGAGTTTGGAATTGATAAATTGTCTTGATTAGGGACTGATTTTGATGAGAAGTCTGCTTGGAAATTAACTGTTCTGATTAAGGTGCTAATAAATTAACGATTTTTGGGAACTTAAAATTCTTAATGTAGGGCTTTAAGGTTCTTAAATCTAATTGTTGTTTCCAAGTAACTCATAATTGCTTTAATGAGAACATAGCAGGAGTGAGTAAAATGATCGTTGGGTTACGCTCATTTGGTAAACTTAATTGCTATTTGGGTATGCGATGAATTATGAACACATGTTATGCCTTATATGCTGGTGTGGCTGTTGAACGTAACTAAGCATATTTTGAACATGCATATGTTGATAAATCCCATTTTGTTTAATATATAGGGCAAAAATGTCTGAATTAATACATCTCTCCCATTAGCAAAATTTTGTTTTAACTATGCCGCAGGGCACGCACAAAGAATACCAAAAGAGTTAGGGTCGAGGAAGCCGAGTTATCTGCCGAGTATGATAGGGAGAAGTTCATTTCCCGCTCTGCTTCCCAGTTATACCTCAAGATTAGCAGAAATAATATACTAGCTGAAAGGATTGTCAATCTTCCTGACGATCAATACATGGACTTTCAAGAAGAATTGGAGAGGCACAANGAGAGGCGCAATTGGGGACAAGTGGCTGTTCCTAGGAAGACATACCATGCTGAGATTGTCCGCCAATTCTATGCGAATGCTTGTTCTTCTTCCAAAGCTTGCCGCCACCAATACTCGATGGTAAACGGTATCCGAGTTCCATATGATAAGCGAGCCATCAACGCATATCCGAGTTCCATATGATAAGCGAGCCATCAACGCAATTCTTGGCCATCCATGGACGCAAGATGAGCAGATATGCCAGTTCCAGACTATGATTGGCAACGATGATTTTCCTGATGAAGAAGTCCGGCGATCGTTGGCATTACCTGGCATCCCAATCCATGCTTTGACTAGAGCGCTTAAGCGCTATTGCATGAGAAGGATTGCGGTAATTTGGACAGCTTTTATCCTATGGAATATCTGCCCAAATCCCCATGTGTCAGATTTGCCCATATTCAAATGCCGACTCCTCTGGGCAATCTTTTAGCAGCACACCGTGGATGTTTCGGCCTTAATGTCCACTGCCATCGTCGATTCTATCGAAAAGCAAGCAACCACTATGGTTCTGCCTTCATTAATTACATCTCTCTGCATAACTTGTGGTGCCTACGCGATGGACGATGAGCTGCATGAGATGGGGTTGAAGGTGTTTAATGAAGCTTATATCTGGACTCATTGTATTGAACGATCTCTGTAGTATGCAATGGACAAACTTAATGTCTGCCAAGCAGCACCAGTGCCTGATGCAGAAGATAATAATGAACATCTGCAACCTCTGTCTCAGCTCACCATCGAACAGAGACTCGATGGACTGGAGATAAGTCAAAAGCATCTTCTCAGTGCCATCACCGGCATGTATAGCAACTTTTACAGCATCTTCAGCACTCAGCCAAGTTTCACTGGAGTTACCCCTGAGGAGTTCTCACGTCAATATGCTTGGCCTGGGGACAGGCCAACTCCAGAGGTGGGGGAGAGCAGTAGAGCCCGAGCAGCTGAGTTTGAGACGTCTGATGATCAGGAGGATGATGATGAGTCGGAGGAGCAGGAAGATGCTGAGGGTTCTGATTCTGAAGAAGAATGAAGATAATGGCAATCGAACCCTGTGAACCAATTTATATTTTGTTGCATTATACTTATAGTTCTTTATTTTCATCAGTTAATTTTATACTTGGAGTGGACAAAGTTGCCTGATATAATAAATTAAAGTGCGTGAAACTGGTTTACTAATTCTGTTTAATGGTTGGATAATATGAACAATATAAACAGTTGATAAATGGGATTGGATAATCAGAATGCAAACCAAGAATAGATAAATGGTGTTAATTAAGGATTTTTATAACTAATCAAAGGCACTATTTTTATGAATACTTTGGCATAATTTAAAATTGTTTGAAATCAAGAAAATTAACCCTGAACCAGGAAAGGGAGTGTAAACCTAAACATTGTAAGGGAGAGAAATCACCATTGGTCACACAGTTGAATTTGTTTGAGTTTTTGATTTTTGTTCATTGCATGGAAAAGATAGGAAATGATCAAAGGCATTTTTTGTTCATTAGTTAGCTTAAACACTTGGCCACACAAATTTACCTGAATAGGAAAATTTCTTGCCAGCCCCCCTTGAGGCTTAAAAGTTTTTGAAATTTTTACCCAAAGAGGAAAATAATGATTTCCTTATTTTCTAACTTAAAAGAGCAATTTCTTGAGAGTAAAAAGAAGTTTAAGTTAGGGGGAGAAAGAAAATATGGATAAATAAATAGAGTTTTTTAGCTATTGATAATGTGAACCAAGAAATCAAGCTAGTTTGTTCAAAAAGACAAATAAAAAGATGAATTGAGACCAAGGGTATAAAAACAAAAAGAAGGAAAAGAGTAACAAAAGAATGTGACAAAAAAAAGTAGAAGAAGTTGAAAATTCTTATTGCTCTTTTGGTTAGAGAAACATTCTTATCCAGAAAAACCAAAATTCTTTGAAAGCCTAGCCACATTACAACCCTTGAAAGCCCTTCAGTGATCCTTGATCAACCATGCAATTGGTACAATGAATGAAACAGGTAACAAATCTGATCTACTGTGATTCAATGGTTGACACTGAGTGAAACACTTACCCTATCTGTCATCATTACAGATTGAGTGATTATTTGACAATTTCCTTGATTGAAAGACAATGGATTATATTGCCAAGCTGCATTCATAAGAAGTACTGCATTTTATCTATTATAATTATCCTTTGGTGGGCATCATATGTCTTGACGGGTGAAGGATTTTTGAAACCATAATTCCATGTAATTTAATTGTAAAACTAAATTGTTCATTTATCATCCTATCCTTGAAAATGATTTTTTCTAGTAAACCAGTACCTTTTGTTTGAGGGCAAACAAATTCTTAAGTTGGGGGAGTTGATAAGTGTCATATTTTGATATTTCTAGAAGCTTAATTGACATTTATCCACTTTGTTTTACATAAATTTACAAACTTATTCTCCATTTTTTATATAAATGCAATAATATCTAAAAGAAAGATACATTTATGGATAAATTAATATAATTTTTGACAAATTCTAATGAAACAGAAAAGAAGAGCCAAACAAAGGAGTGAAGAATGAGAACAAGAAAAAGGAATCATCTACACCGCTGAGCGCCACGCTCAACGTTGCTAAGCGCTCATAAAGACATCGCTCAGCGCCATGCTCAGCGCTCCGCTGAGCGGGCCGCTGAGCACTGCCACCTCTGTTGAAAGTCAACACCGCCAGCCGCCAAGAAAGACTCAGAAGTTCAAGCCGCCTCCACCTAACTCCGCTGAGCGCACTGCTGAGCGGGACAAGCGGGGTCAAATTTTGCCTATAAATAGGAAGGCAACCCGCAGCTTAAAATCATATTCCCAACTGAATTCCATCCTTTCCCAATATATTCTATCCATCTTTTCCATATTATTCATATCTGTTTCATATGCATGACATTGAGATCTCTCACGCACACTATGGATGCGTCCATTTTCATTTTCATAGTCAACCCCACTCTAGTAGTCGTGGCCCACGGCCTACTACCTCTTTGCGTTCCCTATCGTTGACAACCCGGTAGCGCTCTAACCGGTGTGGTTGCTAACCACGTATAGCTCATAGGAGGAAGGCATCGCCCAATGATACGAACAACCACCCTTCCTTTGGGATGGCGAGGGGCCCATCCTAAGACAAACGTAACCAAATAGGGGACTCGACATATCCATTTCGATATACATATTCATTCATTGGACTCGTGACGTCACGTCCTTTCATTTCCATATTCATAGATCAAGTCACAATCTGCGTTTCATTTACCAATCCTTCCTTTTGGGACTGGCGGGGCTTGTCTGCAGACGTGCCAAGAGATCAGACTCATCCTAATCATATACATAACTAACTTTTTCTTTAAGGAAGATCGAAATCTCTGGGACCGGTACCTCTTCATTCGTAGGTTCAATTATGCTATTTAAATTAGTTAGGTGATGACCCTCTAGTTATCTACAGTCGTCCTATTGTACCTATCGACGATGAGTCCTCATGATGCGTACACATACTCAAACAGTAAATGTTCCTCATAACAATACAACACATAATACACAATACATAAAACATAATCATAGCATGAAACTACGGTGTATCAGTGCTTTTCTGAAAACGTCCACTTTCTGTCAGAAATTAGTGATCAGAAACCGGAGAGGTCCAAGACCTTACCCCAAGGTTTTTGATAGTCCTAAGATCATTTTTCATACTTATAAATTCAGATTTCAACCCTAAATTCATGAAATTTACTGTTTTACCCTTTTNCTACGTATAGCTCATAGGAGGAAGGCATCGCCCAACGATACAAACAACCACCCTTCCTTTGGGATGGCAAGGGGCCCATCCTTAGACAAAAGTAACCAAATAGGGGACTCGACATATCCATTTCCATATACATATTCATTCATTGGACTCGTGACGTCACGTCCTTTCATTTCCATATTCATATTCATATTCATAGATCAAGTCACAACCTGCGTTTCGTTTACCAATCCTTCTTTTTGGGACTGGCGGGGCTTGTCTGCAGACGTGCCAAGAGATCAGACTCATCCTAATCATATACATAACTAACTTTTTCTTTGAGGAAGATCGAAATCTCTGGGACCGGTACCTCTTCATTCCTAGGTTCAATTATGCTATTTAAATTAGTTAGGTGATGACCCTCTAGTTATCTACAGTCGTCCTACTGTACCTATCGACGATGAGTCCTCATGATGCGTACACATACTCAAATAGTAAATGTTCCTCATAACAATACAACACATAATACACAATACATAAAACATAATCATAGCATAAAACATAATCATAGCATGAAACTACGGTGTATCAGTGCTTTTCTGAAAAAGTCCACTTTCTGTCAGAAATTAGTGATCAGAAACCGGAGAGGTCCAAGACCTTACCCCAAGGTTTTTGATAGTCCTAAGATCATTTTTCATACTTATAAATTCAGATTTCAACCCTAAATTCATGAAATTTACTGTTTTACCCTTTTCCAAAAAATGTTATTTTGCCCCGTAAAGCCCTGTTTTCTTTGGAATTTTAGTTCTCAAAAACCCGATAGACTCAAGACGTGGCCCTAAGGTTTTTGATAGTTCTAAACCCATATTTTCTGAAAATCAACCCAGTTTTTCCGTCCCAAAACTCAAAATTCCCGTTTTGCCCTTGTTTGCTTGAAAACGTCGTTTATGTCTGTTTTGCTGAGAAATTCATTGGGGACTCCAAAAATCACAAAACTTGACATCCCTAATCAATTTTTCATGATAAAATTCCCAGCATACAGTTCCTCTTAAAAACGTTCTATGTTCTTATTCCAAGCTTAGGTTTACCCAAAATTCTGACAGAGTCATAGATAACACCAGCAATTCCAGACAAATATCAACAACACATATATATAGTCATGGTCACATAAAACATCCTAAAATCATATATTATCTAGCCTAAAACCACATAGACAATGGATAGGTTAGCTTACCCACTTGTATAGACACTGCTAACAGCTCAGGTGCTCTCTGCGAACTCCTGACTTGCTTTAGTGCTCCGAAGCTCCTTCTAGCATAGGTATTTCATAGTTGTCTTCACGGGATTTAAGAGGATTTTCTTAGGGTAAGATTAGGGAAATTAGGGCTAGTCTGTGTATGGTGAGGTTTGTACGCCAGTATCTGACAGAGTAACGGTTGAGTGTGTAAACGGATAAAGTTTTGGCAAGCTTCCTATGTCTTCTGGAATTTGACGAGTTCATGCAATCTATATATAGGCACAAGTCCATGTAGCTTCTTCAAGAAGCCAAGGGTTTAATTGTAATTTCCTTGTTTATGGTGACATCATCCATTACATCACCATGGTGAATCACCAAGCCTAGTCATAACCTTTGAAATTTGACTACCAAGTGGCTAGCTTGCAAGCCGTGTACTCCCCCTTGAGTGTGGCTGAATTGCTTCCTCTTATTTTCTAAGACCAAACTCTGATCAATTTTGATTGTGTTTGGTCGTTACTAGTTCCGGTACTTCCCGTATAGTTATCCTAAAAAATATTCTGATCACGTCCTTGTGATCTACTAATTTTTCTATGGAAGAATTTAGGTTAATCTAAGGTATTTGTGAACTTTCTTTCGTAACCATATATTTTACAGATACCTTAGATACACCATTGCACTTGGATGACAAAAAGGATTTATTTTAGTGTCTGCAGAATTTTACGAAACTGAGCAGAACTTCTTTTACAGAAATTTTAACCTAAAAGCTCGTGTAAGAGCTTGTTTCCCCTATTTAATTCATAAAATCTTTACTTAGAGAAAAAGCGGGATGTTACACTAAGTCCCACTGAACTTAATCAAGAATTATCCCTTATGTCGAGTATTACCCTCATCGACATATTCACCATCTATCCCTCACTCTCCTATCCTTAAGAAAACTCTTTTTTTCCCTGGTGAATTGTGTAACAAACCCACGCATGTGACGTGTTATCGTCACTTCTCAACCATACTGTGTGGACAAACTCCACTTCTCTAAAAAGTGAGAGATTTAAAAGAAAACACATATACAACCATTGTCCCCATAACAATTGAGACCACAATTTTCTAACTTTTCTTCTTGTTTAGTGATGCACATGCATCCAAAAACTTACGCCTTGGTTTTCCCTGTTATTGGAGTGGAAGCCCAGTGAATTGAGATACATTTAGGAATTCCTTCAACACTTCTCGCGTTATCCAAATTATACCTTGAGAGTCTTATTCAAGCTACTAAGAGGTCAACCAGGTATTTAGAAAAGGCGGGAAACATTTCCTGAGTCTCTAGTTGCCCGATAAGCCCCGATGAGCCTCGTCGGCCAACTAATGGCCTCAGCAACCTCACATTTGTGCCTGTATTACCAAGAAATGCCTTGACGTAGATTCATATGTCATTCCAAGGTCCTAAAACACCCTTATTTCACCTTAAAGCCATTTCAAAAAAATTGTGTTCTTTTCTTACGCGAGTAACTGTTGTAGTGTTACGGCGTTGACTTTAGAGCCCTTGGATCGTTCCCTTTTTCATATGAGGTCTTTTTTCAAGACCAAATATGAAATTTTAATCCCTTTTTGAAGGAATAAATAATTTTACCTACTTTAAATTAATTTTAATTTTTCGAGATCAAAACATCTCTTTTTGGGTCCTGAAACGACCCAAATCGGGGCCGAGAATGCTTATGCGGCGACACATCACCGCCACACCTCGCCACCATGGGACACACGTCCTCCACATGGCAGCCCATCCAGCTCCCCCTCAGTCCCATGAGCCACACGGCCATGCTTCACCAAGCTGAAAGAAAGTAAATGCTTTGTTAAATAACAAAGCAAAAATCACCTTCCATTCATTTTCCAAAAGCCATCTCACATTTCTCTCTTCTTTTTAGATTCATCTTCTTATTCACTCTTCCTTCCCTCAAAACTGAAATCAACCGCAGCCCATCTCCTCTTCCATTTTGTCTCACGGCCACCACCATAGGAGCCACCATGAGTTCACTCCAAAACCGAAATCATCATGCTCACATCATCATCATCTTCACAAGCTCCATCATTTCCATTTCCATCATCATCTCTTCATCACCAGATCATCCTCATCATCTTCATCATAATCATCATTCCATTACGATGGTTTTCATCATCAAGGAACCCAAGTCACATGCATCATCAGTCAAGGCCACCGTAAAGGCCAAAACTGCCATGCATGCAGCATCGGCTTCAAGGGGAAGATAGCTCCATCCTCCGTCTTTTCATCATCAAGTTCTGGGTTCTCATTCTGCATTCTTTAAAGAAAGAAGGGTCTTAATGAAAAGGGAAGAGCAAGGAAGTTTGTGAACTTTAGGTGGGTTTTCTGGCCCCGCAGGCAACCAGGTTTTGCCTTCAAGAGAAAGGCTAAGATTTCTTAGTCTTTTTCTTTAATTTGTTTGATGTTAAAACTGGATTGCATGCATGTTTGAAGGATGTGTTTGTGCATGTTTGAAGGATGTGTTTGAATGCTTTGATTTGGTCTTGGTTAAGGAAAATTAATTGGGGAAAATTCATGCAAGAATTTTAGCTAGGATTGTTAGAGAAAATTTGGGAAATTGTAGGAGCTGATTTTTTTTGGGTCTAAATTGTATACAGGGATTTTCAAATTGAAAAACTAACCACATTTTTGAAATCTACACAAAAAAATTGAGTGGGGGTGTTAAGTTTCAAAATTTTTGGAGGCCCGACGAATTTTTCGAATAAATTGAGTAAACGACGTTTTCAGACAAAAAAGGGTAGAATGGAAATTTCAAAAATTAGCGCTGAAAAATCTGGGTTATTATTTATGAAAAATGGGTTTAGAGTTATCAAAAACCTTGGGATGAAGTGTTGGGCCCTTTGGGTTTTTGATAACCAAAATTTTGAAGAAAATCGAGAATTTCGAGTAAAAAGACGCTTTGGGGCATAAAAGGGAAAAATTGGAATTTCAGGGTTTGGAAGTAAACTCTGGGTTTATATTTATGAAAAATGGGTTTAGAGCTATTAAAAACCTTGGGGGTGACGTCTTTGGCCCTTTAGGTTTTTGATAGCTAAAATTTCAAAGAAAATTGGAGATTTTGGGTAAAATGACGTTTTGGGAATAAAAAGGAAAAATGGGAATTTGAGAATGTGTGTTAAAAATCTGAGTTTACTAACATTAAAAATGATTTTAGAACTATCAAAACCCTTACGGTGGAGTCATTGAACCCTTTTGGTTTTTGATAAACAAAATTTTGAGAAGATTGGAAAATTTGGGGTAAAAAGGGAGTTAGGTGAGTTTTGGAGGGTTAAGATGGGAATTTAAGAAGATTTGTAAATCTGAACTGGGGATAGGATTAAAGTGGTTGGAACAAAATCAAAGTATTCCAAACTAGAAGCTTCCTGGGTTGTAAAAGAGATGATCGACCAAAACTTGCAAACCTTCCTTGTTGTACGTCTGTGTATGCAGTCGTAGAAATGTGTGTGGTTTGTATGTTTGAATTATGTGCTTGTTGCATCTGTCATATGTTATATTTGAATGTTGACATGCATCATGAGGAACTAGAGGTTCCCAACTAGGAGAGTTAGGGTAACCTTAGATTAGATCGCTAGAATGTTAAATGCTTAAGTTTAAAAAGATAATAAATGAACCTTAGAATTGAATGAGACTTTAGTTAGGTTATGGCCTACTTGGTTCGGTATACCTTATGGATAGTTACATAGTTATTAAATAGGAAACCCCTCTTGGCACACCACTGGACAAGCCTATCATCGTCCTACAAGAACGAATGGTTATGCTAAGAAATCAAGATTATGCTAAGAAAGCAAGATTATGCTAAGAAGTCAAGATTATGCTAAGAAAGCAAGAGGTCCACCTCCGGCTTATCCAAGGTCAAGCCCCTCACCATCCGTCAGAAGGAATGGTCACTATGTTATATTCTAAATGCTTCTGTAGGTTGCAACCAAATCAGGTATGAGTTCTACCTAAGGAAAGGAAAAGCAGGTTGTACTCAGCTAGGGGACGACGGTCCCACTGGGGTACATGGAGGAAAGGACAAAAAGGATGCACCCCGAAGGAAAGCCTGGCATGGTGCATAAGAGGATCCTCAGAACCCCCATGCATAAAAGTTATGTGTTGTATATATGTAAGACTTATATATAAATAATAAGTATGTATATGCTATAACGCGAACGTCAAGCGATTAGGATTAGAAAGCACGATAACCTGTTAATAGGTAATTCAAGATTAGATTTCCCCTGTCACCTAGTAAATAGATAAAGCTGCTCATGACCATGGTTGTTAAACTCTCGAGTTAACTCTTAAACTCTTACGAGTTTACGATTTTACTACACAAAAACGAGTTAACACTTATGTAAACTCTTTTTTGGTAAACTCGTACGAGTTTAAGTAAACTCTCGATTCTACTAGCGAGTTTACGAGTTAAAATCTACCTACGAGTTTACGAGTTTACCTCAAAATGTACAAATTTTGTAACTTTGTTAGATACTTACCTAACTTTGTTTATATTAGATAATGTATATTGAGTTTATTTTGTTAATTTCATATATTTATCATAATTGAGCTATGTTTTATTGAACTATAAAATAATACATATACTGAATAAAGTATGACATAACCACTAAGTGTCATGCATTAAGGTGTAGTTTATGATATGTCTTTCATTAATTTAATTTAAAGTTAACATTATTCAATTTCAATTATAAATACATTATTGAATTAAGTTTAGTTCCTAATTATATTGCTTATAACATATTTTTTTACATGTGTAAACTCATACGAGTTTACGAGTCGAGTTTACGATCCGAGTTTGCTGAGACTCCACGAGTTTACTTAAACTCTCGAGTTTGACAACCTTGCTCATGACTAGTATGGACTAAAATGAAGTAGGGCATCTTAGTTTTTATTTAATTTATAATTTAGAGACCACCTGAGTGGTAGGACCATAAGTGAATATAAAAAAAGGTCATTCCCACAGGATTCCCACTGAGGACGTAAGTTCTCACCCCCGTTTACTTATGGTTCCAAGATAACATGGAATATTGTAAAGGAGCCGTAGAGTCCAGAATCTACACTCCAATGTAAGAGACGACTCCAGTTTGAGGGCTCAAATGAGGATGCTGAGATTCGTAGGATGGGAAGTCACTGAGCAGACGCAACAGTAAAGTCAACCTCTCATAATAGCAGGAATAAGGAGCATCACATCTGAGTTCTGAAACTTATGTAGGGATGACAACTATGATGGCGAGCAGTTGGTCCCTTAAAATTGGACTCGAATATATATATATATATATATGTGTGTGTGTGTGTGTGTGTGTGTATGTGTGTGTGTTATTTTTCTTTTGTCGCATGGGACAGTAGGGGTAGCTATACTACAGGCCCTATGCGTAACTATACTTGATATATATATGTGTGTGTGTGTGTGTGTGTGTGTGTGTGTGTATTTATATTTTGTTGTGACATATGTAAACGTTGGACCACTTTAGTATGTATGCGTGAATGAAAATGAATGCATGATAATCTAGTCTTCTGAATGTTCCCTCAAGCGAACTAGCTTTCCTTAGTTCATAATACATCGTGTCATGAGTTCGGCTCACGTTTTCATAACCAAAATTTTATAAAATAAAGGAAAAGTTTTAAATTGATCCATATTTTCGTAACAACTATACTTTTAAAAGTAAGTCCAAAAGTAATCCAGTCGAGAAGTAACAAACTAGTGAGCATTACTCACGACTTAAGCTTAAGTAGCTAGGGTGTTACACAATACATATATATAACAACAATGAAAACATTCATATGATAATACTGATAATAATAATCTTTAGAAACATATAAGAACATAAGTAAGTGGGGAGTTCTCTAGATCAACATTTTGAGCATTACAGTTTTGCTTTCCTAGACGCACTACCTAAGTATCTAGGCAACGACAGTTGGGGATACACTGCCCGAGTCCATAAATTCCTGATAGTTAGTCTTGACGCACTACCCAAGTATCTAGGTCATGATAGCTGGGGATACACTGCCTGAGACCATAGATTCTTGATAGTTAGTCTTAGCGCACTACCCAATTACCTAGGTCACGACAGTTGGGGATAAACTTCCCGAGTCCATAGATTCCTAATAGTTACCCCTAATCTACATGATACATGACACCGGCATCACAGGCAGCCATGTCTGGGCTTTACGGTCTTGCACTAAATCTATATGAATTCTATTCTACTTTACGATCTTACAAGGTATACCGGGGTCAACATAGGTTATCCCTGACTTACAGTTCTATCCTAGATATCCTCCCATGAAAACAGTTTTTAAATACATAACATGATAACTTAATCCTTTTAACTAATACTGATAACATAACATGACTTACTATCTTTAAGTGTTTTATCTTTGAAAAATAAAGGTAGACTAAGATCTTATGCTTAAGGATGTTTCCAGGTAAGAGATATGCGTCACAACGGACATGCTGACATGGCCACTGGGGCTCCTAATGTAACATCTCACTTTTTCCTTAGTAAAGATTTCGCACAATAAATAAATATATAAGTAATGTAATTAAACTAGAATTTTAAATCCCAATTTTATTTCCCAAAATATGCCAATTAAGGTAATAGTTCGCAATTTTGCGAAAATCCGCAAACACCAGATTAATTACATTTCGTTATCGGAATTTAATTATGCATCAAAGATATCTGTAAAGAACACTTTTATGAAAATAAATTTACAAATATCTTGGATGAACTTAAATTCCTCATTAGAAGAATTAGTAGATCACAATAGTGTGATCAGAATATTTTTAGGACACCCGTACACGAAGTACACGAACAGCTAACGACTGAACACAACCAAACACGAGCCAAGAAACAAACACACAAACACTACACATGGCAAACACACACCTCCACCGGCCACACAATTGGCAAAACAAAGAAAGACCAAGTCAAAAGTAAGGGCCACAAAGTTAAAGATGACAAAGCATCCTTATCTCATCTTATTTTCATTTCTTTTTCTTTTTTTTTTGGGCCAAAATTGGTTAAATTGAAGAACAAGCCACGGCCTTGTGGCTATAAAGAGCCACCAATGGATTGCATTTTTCATTCATCTATTCTCTCCAAAATACATTCCATTCGTGTACTTTGTCGTTACACTGTCATAACCAGAAAATAGCACAAAAAGCCCAACGCTCGTGGGAACCTCGTCTCACCACCAACCAACACTCCTAGGAAGTGGGTAACTATGGCCAAATCACCACCTTGGTGATTCATGTGTGTCATATGATGTTTGTGGAAAAATAGGATATGTTATGTGATTTTATGAAACTATAAGATATTATGTAATAGATGGTGTAGATGATGCAAGCATGTGATTTAGAGTTTAGAAGTGAAAAATATATGATTTTTATCTGCTAAAATCTGTGGTGAAATATTCTAAGAAGTGTGCATAAGAGGGGTTGAAGAAAATGGAGAGGGAAGCAAAGTTGTGACCTGTTTCGCGCCCAGGGCATTGAGCGGCCAGAGAGGTCTGCTAAGCGCAGGTCATTTGAATGACTAGGAAGGGTCATTAGAATGAATGCCGTTGAGCAGCCAGTGAGGTCAGCTGAACGCAGGTCATTTGAATGACTAACCATGGTCATTCGAATGAATCACCAATTTTACCCACTCGAGAGCCAAATTTCCTTGTCATTTAATTGAATTGCCCTGGTCATTCGAATGACTTAGGTTTTTAAGCTCTCGAACTTTAATTTTCTTATATATGGAGGTTTGTATCCTATATTGTGTAAGATATTAAGGTTATGATGCATCATGAGGACTTGGTTGTCATTAGGGTTCTAAGACAACCCTAGATAACTAAAAGATAATCACCTAATTTTGGTAAAGATCATGGCACGTCCAAAGGACAGGCCCCTTGCCAATCCCATAAGGTGGATTGGTTTATGACAGACGCAGGCCTACGCCTGAACAAATCCCTACAGTCACACCAAGAGAAAAAGAACAAGTACACAGGTCCCTTGGATAGGGTTGTAAAAGTCATGGAAAGTCAAAGTGCTAAAGAAGGCAAAGTAAAGTTATGAAAGAAAAAAGAGATTAAAGAAAGTACGAGTCCACCCTAAAAGGAAGGATGAAGTTATGTTGCCTCGAGGAACAGACAACAAGAAAGGTTATACATCGCGGGTGGACAACAGTCCTAGGGTGTACCGTACATCGCGTGTGGACGAAAGTCCTAGGGTGTACAGTACATCGAGTGTGGATGGTCTTAGGGTGTATACAACCTCACGTGGGGACGACGGTCCTAGGATATATAGTACATCGCATGTGGACGACAGTCATAGGATGTACAATACACCGCGTGTGGACGAGGGTCCTAAGGTGTACGAGGAAGTGAGACAAGCAAACGCAATAAGAAGAGATAGTCGGGTAAATGGTATAAGAAAATTTAGGAATTACCCCGTGCATAAGATATGTGTTGAACGTGATGTTATGTCCAAGTGTTGTGCCACATCAAGTGAAATTGTATCACGAGATGGCCTTGCTAGTGCAAGTACGTGGGTAAGTGATACCCTTAGGATCAAAAATAGAAAGCAAGCAAATTTATACATAGGTAA
Source organism: Nissolia schottii (assembly GCA_003254905.1). NCBI lineage: Eukaryota > Viridiplantae > Streptophyta > Magnoliopsida > Fabales > Fabaceae > Nissolia > Nissolia schottii. The sequence continues at coordinate 21,072 of QANU01108852.1, forward strand.
AGTAAGAATAGATTCCCCAATCACCTAGTAATTAAATAAAGCTGCTCAGGACTAGCATGGATAATAATAAGTAGGGATTTTAGTATGTTATGACACCTAGAGACCCCCTGAGCGGCGAAATCATAATTGAGTAGAAAAGGAATAGTGATGCCCAAGGATTTCCACTGAGGACGCAACGTTCTCACCCCCACTCATTTATGGTTCCAGGCGAATACGACAAGTACACTGGAGAAGAGGCATCGCAGGAGAACTAAAGGCCTGGGTGTCAAAAGTTTTCAAAGAAGCAGAAGGACTATAGTCTATAGTTATGCGTCATAGCGTTTAGCTATTTTGTATTTCGTATTAGCTAAATATATTAACTATGTCATTTACTTTGAGGGCAATATTTGTAATATGTAAGTATAAACATATGTGCAACTATTTCTGGACCTATATGTATGGATTTGTATTATACTTCCTATGAGTTTGATGTGACTACTTATTTATTATGTTATTAAATGTCTAAGTCTTTTAGACTCTATCGCTTGCTTATATATGTATGCCTTCTTGAACACGCGTGGCTCATATTTTATGATTTAATAAAGAAATGAAAAGGTTTTCTGGTCCATATTTTCAATAAGAAAATATTTTCAAGCATAAATATAGGGCTAAAAGTATCCCAAACAAAGCAGTTAAAAACCTAGTAAGCCTTGTTTACGACTATAGCGTAAGCAGCAAGGAGGGTGTTACACCTAGCGGCGTGGCATTGGCACCTAGAAAGCCAACCGAACCACCACCAAAACCCCATGCAACAAAACTTTAAACTAGTAGGCCCCACAATAGGACATCTTAAGTACCAAGTCTTGTCCAGGTGCCAACACCACGCAACTAGGAGCCCCCAGTGCCAGCGTTCCTCCGTTCCGTGACATTCCAAGTGAGTAGTGGTCCCGGTGTGTCGGTGGTCCCACTTTTGTGGTCCACCAATCAAGTCAGTTATGCCATGGCATGTTAGGGACTTATTAGATAATTTATTTAGTTATAACATGCTAGCCAGATACATGTATGCTCAGTAATTGCTATGCATGCCATATTATGCCATGATATGTTATGACATATGCCATGTTATATATGTCATGCTATATTATGCTATGTTATGTTAGGACAGAGACCACAACACATAGGTTTGATATCCTTAGAGATACTAGGCTATGTGTATACATAAGACTTAATAATAAAGACTCTGATTAAGGCAGGAACCCTAATGAGGGGCAAGTTTTGGCTAAGGTAAGACTTGGTACTTAAGTTGTCCATTTGTGACCCACCTCTCTTACCTGGGAATCCTGTCCTAAGTATGGGACCTTAGTCCTTAGGTCGAACTAATATACAAAGATCAGTTAAATAGGACACACATGTCATAATCAGTAGTTTTAGGCCTTAACAACTTGGGTAATCAAAGACAGTTCCCTAAAAGACTTTACAAACAGTAGATCATAGGATAGATGACTCACAGCAGTGCGGGGTCAATGATCTTGCAACCCAAACTGGGTAGTAGATAGTTATGAGTGCCAGGCTACTCAGATTATGGCATGCGTGCCTTCCCAGATTTAGCGGATTAGGTGAGTGCCAGGCTCCTCAGACTTAGGGTATTCGTGCCCTCACATATATTTGGGTTGTGTGCGTATCGGAGCCACGCAGATTTCTTGTGGTGAAGTGGGATTGAGTTGCGGCTCCCTCTAATCGTACTGCTCCGTTAAGGACGTGGGCATACGTACACTAGATTAATTTTATATTACAGCAATTATTCAGTTTATCCAGCTTACTCAGTTATGTAGTTTATTCAGTGTATGCAGTTTATTCAGTTCCTTTCATATAACAGGTTCATAATTGTCTTAATTGTTACATGTTCCTTCAGCATGTATATACATGTATCTATATGCCATCATATTATGTGTTGTATGTGCTATTTGGGTAGTACCGTGGTACCCACCACTGAGTTGACAACTCACCCCTCTTTCAAAACCATTTTTCAGATTTGGTTGAGGCTAGTGAGGACAATCCCTTCGTGCAGTAGGCATGGATTCTAGAAATCTGTGGTAAGCTCTACTTTGTAGTGGGGACTACTGAGTAGTCACATTCATGCTCCAGACACCT
>QANU01108904.1:0-97624 GCA_003254905.1 Nissolia schottii
ATGAAGATCATCATCTTGATTTTCCAGAAATCGTAATGATCTCCATTAAAACAAGGATGCCTATTTACATTCAACCCTTCACTCAACATAGGTCTTGAGGATGCCATCTATGGATCTTTTAGGAGTAATTTTCCTAAACTTGCGCTCTGATGCCAATTGTAACTACAGATAGCAACCTAAGAGGGGGGTGAATTAGGTTTCTCTTGTTTTTGTCAGATTTTTGTTTCTTTGAAAGATGTGAAGCCCTAATCCCCAAATTAAGAACAAGACCCAGTAATTAACCAAAAAATTGATAATGTTAAAGCAGCGAAAATGAAAATTGCTGAATGTAAAAGTGTAGGGATAAGAAAGATCACACCGGAGAATTTATCCTGGTTCACCTTCAACCACCGAAGGCTACGTCCAGTCCCCTGTTCTGAGGCAGGGTTTTTCCACTATGTAAACTTGTGTTGTGTACAACCTCACAACCGAGGCACTTACACCGACAACTACAAGAGAACACAACCGTTCTCCTGGTTACAAAATGCCTTCACCGAACCCTACGGTGACGATTAGAAAAACACACCGAAAACCACGGTGTTTACAATAACCAATTGATTTTGAAGAAGTTTTTATACAATGACTTTGTATATCAATCCTAAACTCAGGAAGGGATAAACCTGAATAGAAAGCACTTAGAGATATGAAAGTTATGGCTCAATACTTTTCCGAGTGTTGGATTGAAAAAAGGAATTTGAAAATTTTGATCAGAACTTTGATCAGAACATGTAAAACTTGCAAGAATTAATGAAAGAATGGAGTTCTGATGGTGTGTTCTTGGTTCTGCACGAATTCTGCATTATATAGGCAATGGTGCCTGTTCATGAACCAATGCGAGACCATATAATGCAAAACAACGCATTGTTTCATGAAAAAACACATCCATTCGAGCATGTAATCGATTACTATAGAGTGGTAATCGATTACACACAACAAACGGCCATATTTTCAAATTTCAAAAGGTGGTAATCGATTACTACGGGTTGGTAATCGATTACACACTTCAAAACTTGAATAATTTTGAATTCAAGATGCTGGTAATCAATTACACAAGCACGGTAATCGATTACTCATGCAGAAACCGAGTTGAAGTGTTAAAAATCCTTTGAAAAATGTTGCCATATGCTTTTAGGGTTTTAGAAAAATGTTAAACATGTTTATGTTGAAAAACTTTGAGCCATTGACCTTAATATCTTAAACATGTGCTAACTATTGACACTAGGGTAAAATCTTGAACCTTTAATGATGTGCAGCTTGAGCCTTGAGGTTCTTTGATCTTGATCAAGTCTTCCCTTTTTTCTGCTTTTTGTTGATGTTGTTGTCGTCATCGAAACCACGCCATCAATGGTCAGAAGAAGAGTCTTCTTCACACTAATTGGAGAACAAGAGAAGCTAGTGGAGATCAAGGTCCTTACACCGTTGGTTAAGCACATATGCCATGAATTCTAGTAAGTCTTAGGCCTTAGCTCACTGGCCATATGATATCCTACCTTGACCTTGGCCCCATTTCAACCTTAAAAAGACCTCTTGATGCATGTCATATATATTGTGTGATCCGTGATGCTTAGAAGAAAGTCAAGCCTATGGAGGCGACTCTAGTGTAGTGTTTGAGAGAGCACTGGATGAACCTATAGACTTTGAGTGACGAGTGACACACACTAACCTGTGAGGCCCAATTGATTTTAACATGCCTTGACTTATTCTTTGTTCATGATTAATATGCCAAGAAAATTAGTTTTAATGCACAGTGATATCATCTCTTGTCTGAATATACTTTTATTTTTAGATTGTCATGTATTTTGCGCAGTTGTCTGGTAATTAGTGAGTCGGCTTAAGTGACTCACTGAGTTTCGCAGCTTTGTAGGGAGATGTAAATAGTGTCGTCGCACCAAAAAGATTTTTCTTTATTTGTTTTATTTTCATTTTTAGTTTGCTTTTGTTCTTAGTTCCTTGCATGAGGACATGCAATTGTTAAAGTGTGGGGTAATTTGATAGGTAGATTTTATGCCCTATTTTATTATTCTATAATTAAACATTGCATACTAAAAATGTGTGGTTTTAATGCTTAATTGATATGTTTTGCACATTATCCTCTTTTGTGAGAAATTGAGAAAAATGCAATTTTAAGCATTATTTTATCTTATAATTTAATATGTAGATTTCTTTTGTTCTTTTTTTAGTTTTCTATTTTAATTGCAGAAAATAAATTGTCAAGAGGATCAATGAAGATTTGAAGGAGATTTGATAAGATATAAATTTTGAAGAAGAGATTGGAAGAGAGGATTTGGATCAAGAAGGTATCGGTGATTCTTTTGCTATCATTTCATGAACCAATTCATTCCAATCTTAAACAATAACAAATATATCTTTCTAACACTCAAATAAACATATTTTTATCTTCTAAAACAGCATATCACATACATACATTATTTTAACATATACCACATAAATACACATATTCTCATATATTCACACATACACATACTTAGATCACTAAGGAGATGATTTAGACATAGTTACCCCCTTTCTAAGAATGCGGTGTAGGTGAGAAGAGTGTGAGGAAAGCTCCAAGAATGATTGGAAGTCCAAGCTTGTGAGCACCTTTCCTTGAGGAGAAAGCTTGAAGATGAAAGCTAAGTATTTTGTGTGGTTTCTTGGGAAAGATGATGAGTTTTTCTTGGTAACTTTGGGAAGAAAAGAGAAGACAAAATGAGAGTGTGGTGGCTTTGGTGGTGCTTGGTTTGGCTTAGGGAAAATGGCAAGGAAATTTGAGTTTCTCTTGAAGGCTATGGAAGATACTTTGGAGGCTTGGTTTTGCTTTAGTTTTTGGAGAGGAAATGAAGAGAAAAGACGATGAAATGAGAGTGGGGAGGGGTGCAGATTGGGTTTGGATTTGAAGGGGAAATGTTGGAGAAAAATGAGTTAAAATAGATAAAATAAATTAGAAGTAATGATGGGTGAATAGTAGAAGTGATGTCATAGGTAAGGTAAGTGTAAGTGTGTGTAAGAGAGTGATTGATGGGGAAAAAGAGGGTGCCTGTCGTGTCTATGTGTTTTCAGCCAAGATGTGCTGATTTTTCTTTCAAAATTGTTACGTTTTTTGTCGTCTTTGTACGTTAACTGTCCAGTTACGTGCGTGATTGCGCGTGCGAAAAATTAACGAACGGTATAAAAATTATCTAAACATAAATACACACCAATTAAACACTTAAAATGAGGAATTTAAGTTAATCTTAGGTACTCGTAATTTTCTCTCATAAGAGTGTATTTTATGGGTACCGCCGATACGTGCTTAAATTCCGGTAACAACCGAAAATCGTTACTAAAATTACTTTAAACATAGAAACACATTTTTCAAACAATCCTAAGGAGGAATTTAATTTAATCTACAGTACTCGTAATTTTTTCTTTCGTAAAAGTCCATTTTACGGGTACCTTTGACTCATATAAATTCCAACGACGACCGAAAATCGGTCTGGATCTCACGAAATCCTGTGAGATCTCGAAACTATTATTTTGATTGGTATTTTTAGAAAATACATTTTATAATTAAATTATCTAGTCTCAATAATTAGCTCACATATTTATTTATTACGAGAAATTCCCTTTAAGGAAAAAGTGAGATGTTATAACTGTCTTCCTCCATGGATTGCTACAACCAACCACCGCGAAACCACCTATAGTAAATCGCATATCTAGTTTCAAAACTTAAATATGATTTTGTGAGGTTCACAAATCAAAATTAGATTTGGGTGAGTGGTCAAAATGGGGTGACAATGAGGTTACAAAATCGAAAGATCCATCCAAGTTGTATGGCACTACCACCTCGGGAAAGATCTAGCATTTTCATAGCTACAAATTGTAGATTTGAGCTTCTGGTCCTAAATTCGTCTCTATGTATTTGTGGATTGCTAACCTCCATAACTTCACGTGGAGGTTAGCACCTCTATATTTTAGTTTTGACCAAAAACTCAACCTTTATTCATTTGGACTAGAATTATGACATGGACAATTTAGTAATTTTGTTGGATTAAATATGTTTTTAGTCCTTCATAAATTTTGAATTTTGTGTTTTACCCCTCATAATTTTTTTTTGCTAAAAATCATCCCTCATAATTTTTTTTGTAAGGTTTTAGTCTCTGCCGTCATGTTAAACTGTTAATTGCTGACGTAACTTGACGACGTGACGAAGGTGAGAGAGATGGGAGATGAGAGAAGCATGTGAGGGCACGTGAGTGAGGTCGCTTCACTAGCCGTGGCGAGGGTGATGACTCACGGAGTTATAGCGGAAAAGAAGAAGACAACAAGCTTATGTAGAGAGCAGCGCGAGAGTAAGCAGAGGAAGCAATGATTGGGTTAAACATGTCACCTGCGTGACATGATCTGCCATATGACCAAGTTAATCGTAATGTAGTTAATGACTTAATATGATGAGAGGGATTAAAATCTTAAAAAAAAAATTATGAGGGACGATTCTTAGAATTTTTTTTTATAGAGAGTAAAACACAAAATTTAAAATTTATGAAAGACTAAAAACATATTTAATCAAATTTTATTTTATCTCAAGTTGTTCAATCAACCATTTCTACCAAGTTGTCTCTCACGCGCTCCTTAGCCAAATTTTCACTCTCACGTTTTCTCTCTCTGGTCACGCGCTGTTCAATAATATTTTTGGGCAAAAGGCTAATGTGCTCCTAAATAAAAGGGGGAGCATTTGTTGCTTATTGGATTTGGATCTATTATTACAATCTTTTTTTAGGTTGCCTACCCGATATCCAAGGCTTAGCCTTGACTAATTTGGGTCGACCCGGGTCGCGCACCTGGCTATGGCGGGTGAGTCTCTCAGCGGGGATAGCTGCATACACAAGGTCTCGAACTCGGGACCTTGCTTAAGCGATACAAAGTCGCTTACCACTTGCACCAACCCCGTTGGTTCTATTATTACAATTTGAAACACCAAAAAACGGACCTACTACCATTTAGCTCTCAATCTCACGGTCCTTATTGTTTTAATGTAGAACCACTCTTGGTCATATGAAATCTTTTTTAGGGGGGTTTAAGATTATCATGTAATTTGAATTACCTTTTAGAAAGATTCTATTTGTTAAATTATAGGTAATGTTACATTGCTATATTTGGTATGCACAAATCATATAATTGGAAATTCATATTAACTTGTTTAGTATATAAAAAATATTACGAGGTAATATACATTACTTATTATTATTATTATTATTATTATTATTATTCTTTCATTATTATTATTATTATTATTATTGTTATTTCTATTTTTTATTATAATTATTTTTATTAATTTTAATTATTACTATTTTTATTTATTTATTATTATTACTTATTTTTATAATAATTATTATTTTTATTTTAGTATTATTTAATATTGCTTGGATGCATGGTTGTTCAACTCTTAAGTTAATTTGTAAACTCTTATGAGTTTACTATTCTACCACACAAACTAAGCTAACACATGTAAAGTTTCCTTTGGTAAACTCGTAAGAGTTTAACTAAACGCTCGATTCTATTAACGAGTTTACGAATTAAAATTTACTAACGAATTTACTAGTTTACCTCAAAATGTACAATTTTTTTTAACTTTATTAGATATTTACCTAACTTTGTTTACGTTATACAATATCTATTGAGTTTATTAAGTTAGTTTCATANATTATTATTGTTATTTCTATTTTTTATTATAATTATTTTTATTAATTTTAATTATTACTATTTTTATTTATTTATTATTATTACTTTATTTTTATAATAATTATTATTTTTATTTTAGTATTATTTAATATTGCTTGCATGCATGGTTGTTCAACTCTTAAGTTAATTTGTAAACTCTTATGAGTTTACTATTCTACCACACAAACTAAGCTAACACATGTAAAGTTTCCTTTGGTAAACTCGTAAGAGTTTAACTAAACGCTCGATTCTATTAACGAGTTTACGAATTAAAATTTACTAACGAATTTACTAGTTTACCTCAAAATGTACAATTTTTTTTAACTTTATTAGATATTTACCTAACTTTGTTTACGTTATACAATATCTATTGAGTTTATTAAGTTAGTTTCATATATTTATTATAATTGAACCATGTTTTATCAAACTATAAAATAATGCACATATTGAATAAAATATAATATTACAACTAAGTGTCATGCATTATGATATATTTTATAATATTTCTTTCATTAATTTAATTTAAAATTAACATTATTTAATTTTATTTATATATACAATATTTAACTATGTTTAATTTTTAATTATATTACTTATAATATAATTTTTAACTTATGTAATTGAATTTATGGGTAAGCCAAAACCATAAGGTAAAGCATGCCAACAGACTTTTTTTTTACTGTATTACCCCTGCCACAGTAACATATTACCGAAAGACCCTTGTCTGGAAACATTTACCCATCCCGCATTGGTTAGATCACAAATATTTTAAGTGTTTATATATATATATTTAGTAATTGTTGTATTGATAAAAAGAGTTGAGAAAGGAGTTGGGCTAGCACGCATGAGTCCAAGACATTTGGGCTCTTCGAAGTGTAAATCGATGGATGCGCACGATAAATAGTGTCCCGGTCTTTTTGAAAAATTATTTTTTAGATTTTTGTAACTTATCTAAGAATCCATGATTTTTGCATGTATTGAATTCTCTGTCCACCATGTGCTAACATAACACATATATAAATAGTTACTTAGATTTTAATTAAATAAATTAAAAAAAATTCTTTTGTACACAATTCTGTGGTAGTCCCGTAATATTTCGCAGCTGCCACATTTTCGGTTAAAGTTTTCTGCTTTAGTTTACTGTCGGTCATCCATGTGCCAACTTCGGTCTTCGACTCGGCTGAACCAAAATTTAAACCCTAGTCCAGTAGTCCGGAACAAAAGGCGGAAAGCCAACATTCAAAAACCCAATAAAGAGGAAGGAGCGCTAGGATGGCCTGTAACGGTGACGCTGAACCTCGCAAGGCAGAGAAGTGGCAATATACCTGGGAAGCACAGTCCCACACCCCAACGCTTCGCGTATTGCTCTTTGCCACAGTCTGCAACGTGAACCCCTCCCTGCAATGCCAAAATCTCAGCGTCAGTCGTGATCTCTCACGCTCTGTCCTGGTTGTGACGTGGTCTGGCTCTGATGCCGACGGTGGTGGCGACTCCATCTCCCTTAGGGTTCCGGTTCCCGGGGTGTTGGTTGACGGTGATTCGCCAATGAGCTTCCGGGCACTCAATGACCACATCGAGGTGAAGCTGCGGCTCCTCCTGCCGGTGGATCACCCTATCCTTTCCGGCTTCAATTCCGTTCTGAACCTTTCCGACGAGCCCCAAAGTCGGTCGCCAAATGTTTCCAGGCCTCTCGTAATGGAATCTGGTAATCTCAAGATGCTAGTTAAACCGTTAGACTACCCTGTTTTTATTTATTTATTTATTTATTTTTATTTTTAAAGTATTGATATTTTTACTGAGGGTTCGAGGCTATTAAATTGACCATTGCGTACACTGCTTGTTTATATTCCTTATTTTAATCTTTACATTCCTCTCGAAATGATGTGAAGTCCTCGTATTTTATGCCCTGCGTGGAAAATTGCAATGTTTGAGATCTTTTTTGTTTTGTGTTAATGTTTGCTTCGTTAGCTGCTGAATATGTTCATTTTTTATTGTTGCTTTTGAGTTTTTGGGTTCGGAAAGATGTGTTTATTCTATACATTTTTGGTTTGGTTCAGATGTAAAATGTTTATCTTCAATAGGAGAAGTAGACTTTTACTGCAGACGATGCTCATTCAAATTAAACAGATATCCTCTCAGGTAAGATGTACACTTCACAAAAAAGTGTTAACTTGTTTGTAGTTCCTACATAGTGCAGACATAGTCGGTTTATAAGGTTCAGACTTGAAATAAATAATGCAAATAGATACATGCTTGCATCTTTTACAGTTTTACTAACACTAACCGTACCAGGGTCAGCTGATTTGGAAGAAATTTTGTTTAAAGGTTTTCTTTGTTCCTCATTTTTCTTCCACAACACTTATTTAGGAATTTTGTTGAAATGCCATCAGCGAATTGGAGAGAGCTGGCTGACAACTGGTTTGGGGCTTGTTGTTGTTCATTTGGAGGTATAAGTGAGAAGCTGGTGATAAGTTATGTTAATTCTTATATGTGCTCACCGGGGATATGCCTATTGAGCTCTACATCAGTCACTCTTTGCAAGGATGATCTTGTGGAATATAATTTTCCTGAAGGTTGTGGACAACAAGGGTGTAACTCTGTAGCAGATAACCCCAGAGATGACAGCATTAGCAAAGCTACAATTAATTCTGGATTAACCAACGAAAGCACTTCAACCTATATTGATGCCGGGGAAGTGATCTGTGCTTCCGATGAGAATTCAAGGTTTGTGTTTTCTGAGAATGAAAAGCTTTCTGTGAATCTCAGATATGAAGTCACTAAGAATAAACCTGATGATGGTGACATCACTTGTGCACGGCTAGATTCAAATGACCCTGTTGATGTGGCCATAACTCCCAGTTGTTGTGTTCATAAAACCAGTGTTCTTGGGCATGAAGACAGTGAACAACATTTATTTGAAACTGCTAGAAAGGAACGGATGCCAACAGAAGCCATGGAAATTCTAAGAAATCAGAAATCTTTCCTCAATGGGTTTCTTGAAGATACTTTCATGGCTAGATTATCAAATCTTTCGAAGGATATTGATTGGCATGAATTTACATGCCCTCAATGCACATCTCTCCTTGGAGCCTACCCATGTTGTGAGGGCCATACCCCTGTAGATGGAGGAGTACGACTGTTCAAATGTAATATTTCAACCTGCGTGCCAGTTGGAGGATCAGGGGACATGTTGAGGTTAGCAAAGATTGACTACATTCACTATTTTTCTTTATCAAAAATAAAAAGCATGAGTAAGTTTTGTGGATTATGCCCTTGTAATACAATTGCAACTGATTGTGAGCAAGCAGATACAGTTAAACATGTATGCTTTTTTGAGCTTGTATAACTGAAGTTAATGCCTTTGCAGATGGGATGAGTTGATCCAGATAGTTCAGCTAGTTTGCTAATTTTTGGAACAAGTGGATTTGACAATAATAGATGGAATGTGTAAATGCATGGGAGGGAAAAGTCATTAATTCTTTCTATCATGCAATACTAGGTGGGAAAGAGTCTAGGTGACTAGATTGGCAATAATCATTTGTGCAGTTGCACTTTGAGTGTTTTCTGGATCGTGTATTTTTTGATTTGGATACTTTTATGTGCCACATTTTTATCTCTATTCTTGGGAACAATATTTAGTTTTTCCACATATGTGTGTGAGCTTTCGCCTACCAATAGGGGTGGCAAATGGATAAGTTTGATGAATTTTAGATTAGATCATGATGGATTGGTTAGTATTGAACAAAATAGTGAGAGCAATTGGAGTGAAATGCTTGAGGATTGAAGACCTCAACCTTTGAATAGTACTAATAATGGCATGTTTACAATTGCTTATAAAAGGAAATATTCTACCTAATTGATATATACAAATATTAACATGATCCTAATAAATCTGAGCACAATAAAGATAAATCTTAACATAATCTCAACACTTCCCCTCAAGTTGGCGCATACAAATTATATGCGCCTAGCTTGTCACAAATATAATCACTTCGAAGACCTCTGAGGGACTTGGTGAAGATATCTGCCAATTGATCACTAGAGTTAACAAACTCGGTGACAATCTCCTTGGATAGAACTTTCTCGCTGCTATAGTGACAATCAACTTCTCTGTGTTCAATTCTTTCACGAAATATCAACTTCTTTGTGTTCAATTCTTTCACGAAATACTGGATTGGAAGAAATATGAAGTGCCACTTGGTTTTCACAATATAACTTCATTTGTGCAATTGTCCCACACTTTTATTTCTAGAAGTAACTGTTTAATCCATACTAATTCACAAGTGGCTACTGCCATGGATAGATGCCCAGCCTCTGCGCTAGACGGAGCGACGATTCTGCTTCTTGCTCATCCAAGATACAAGATTTTCGCTAATAAAGCCACAATACCTAGAGGTAGGCTATATGTCAATAAGGGGAACCTTGCAATCTGCATCACAATATCCAATAACTTGGGTATTACCTTTATCTTCGTACAACAATCCTTGGCCCAATGCCTTCTTGATGTATCTCGAAATTTGTACAACATCCCAATAATCATTACATGGGGATTGCATAAAGTGACTCACTACACTCGCTAAATAGGAGGTATTAGGTTTAGTAATAGTGAGATAATTTAGCTTCCCTACAAGTCTCTGATATCTACCTGGATTGGGATAAGACTCTCCTTGATCTGGCAACAATTTACTATTTGGATTCATAAGATTGTCAATTGGTTTACAGTTCATCATCCTTCTCTTTTCCAATATATCAAGAGCATACTTCCTTTGTGATATAACACCACCACCCTTGGATTGAGCTGCGTCAATGCTAAGAAAGTACATGAATTTACCCAAATCCTTGGTCAGGAAGTGATGGAATAAATGTTTCTTCAACTTAGATATCCCTTCATGATCACTACCAGCGATGACTATGTCATCCACATAGACCACCAAGTAAATACATTGACAGGTGAAGTATGCTGATAGAACACTGAAAAATCTACTTTGCTTCGTTTCATGCCAAACTCGTGATCAACAGTATTAGTTTGCAAACCAAGCTCTTGGTGATTGCTTCAGCCCATATAGTGAATGTCTTAGTTTTCAAATCAATCCTGACTCCCCCTGAGCAACAAACCTAGGTGGTTGCTCCATGTATATTTCTTCTTCAAGGTTCCCTTGAAGGTAGTTTTAATATCAAGTTGAACTAGTGGCCAATGATTATAAGTCTGAGTATATATCCCTTTGCAACCAAGCATACTTTAAGACGATCCTTGTTTCCACGGCCAACTTTGACAACATACACCTATCAACATCTAACTACAATTTTCTCAAGAGGAAGCAGAACGAAGTTCCAAGTACTGCTATGCTCAAGGGCAAGCATCTCATCAAATCATAGCCTGTCTCTATCCTGGATGACTGAGTGCCTCACTGACATACTTAGGAATGGACACAGAAGACAAAGTGGAAACCAAGGCATAGTATACTGGAGATAAACGGGAAAACTCAAAACATCAGCATAGGTATACAACTAACGAATAATGGGAAAGTAACAATGTAGACTAATCAAAGTGTCTCATGTATTTTTTTTTTTTTTTTTATTTTAAATCCAACAATGTAGACTAATCGAAGACAAACAAAAATCTAATCAACATCCTATGGCTATAATCCAATGTAATCAACATTCTCATTATTATCTAGTGGGGCATCTGCTTTTTCTTCCTATTCCTCCAATTCTTCCTCATTGTCATCAAATTCCGGTTCTTCTTCAACAATTATATCTTTTCCTCTTCCCTTCTTAGCCTTAGAAGTTGTGGCAGCTAGTGTAGCACTTGAACTTGAAACTTTCTTTCTTTTCTAGATTGCTGCATAGTATTTGCTCTAGGCTCTCCAAGCTTCAATTTTCTACGCACCGTTTCCCAATCTAAACCATCATCACCTTCAAACACTAAACCATTGCCAGCATCATCTTCACCATCATCCATTTGTCCTACTAACCACTCATTGCACACATCAATGTCACTGAGTGAAATTGGGTCAACTTCATCCTTAATAGTATACCTATGCTTGAGAGCTTGGTTATACTTCACATAAAACCAACTCATGAAACCTTTTATGCTCAAGCATTTTTCTTTTCTTAGAATGAATTTGCAACAAAATAATTGTAATCTAAGTGCTAATGGTTGTTATTATAAGTATAACAAAATGATAAAATGTACCAAAATTATAGAAGTGTTATTTACTTGCTCGAAAGCACTCCAATTGCATTCACACCCAAAAGCCGTAAGCACTACATGTCAAGCTCAAATGCCTACAGATTTGGACCTAAACGTCCATTATTTTTCCGCCATTGAGCTACAAATCCAAAGAAGGCAAAGTTAAAAACTTAAAAGTTTAAAATTAAAAGAAATTTTGAAAGTAGAAGTTGTATTCTTCCCAATCTCACCAATAGCCAAAGTTTTCCTTTGTCTTATTGCAAAGTTGATTCCAAAATGACCACTAGCAGTTCTATAAGATGCTAGCTCTCCCAATATTTTGTCTTACCTCCAGAGATGGCACCAATCTCCTAATACAAATATTGCACTCAATTTTAGGGTTGCTATAGAAGAACTCTGGGTTCAAGTAATGACCCTTTGCAAGCAAAGGGCGGTGAAGTTGGGAATCCCATCTATTATCGATGATTGTAGTTAAATCTTTGTATTTGCTTTCATTGTTGTTGAAGGATTTCTCAATGATTTCTTTTGCCTTATACATCGCTTCATATACATAGCCTATAGCTGCTTTCCTTTCACCATCAACAAGCCAAAGCACATGAACAAGCAGAGCTATAACCTTGGGAGTATATTTCACATTTCTCCAAAATGAAGGCATGCTGACAATTTTTTCTGCATTCTTTCCCTTTGTCTTCTTAGCCAACTTGTTTGTTTTCCACTTGTTGGAGGTAAACATTTTCCTAAGATTGTTTTTCTCTTGAAAAAGCCTTTCCAATGTAAGAAAGGATGTGAAAAATCAAGTTATTGCATGCCTTACCAAATCCTCTTGTTTGTGAATTGTCTTAATAAAATTAAGGTACTAGCATGGCTGTGGATGAAGCCAACCACAAAAATTGCTTTTCTCACCGTGAGCTTGATTGAAAGAATCTTTCCAATGTCTTCAAGGATATATAGTCCATGCAATGGGCTGCACAAGGAGTCCAATAAGGATACTGTTAGGTCGTTTTTGGGACCCAACAGACAAGAACAAATATAAAGGATTTAATAAGTAAAAAAGATATTATTGAATCAAATCAAGAGGCTGGTTCCTCTTCAAGGGCTGGTTCCCTCAACAACTCAATAATAAATTTACACCCTAACCTAAGGAGAATACTCCTATTTATAATAGTTTGTATTCCTAATTTTACTCCTAAGATAATAACTAGATAAATGCTAATAATTAAAGATAAACTAATAAAGATAAAATAGATAAACTAACTAGTTGTTTTCTTATTCTTCCTAGTATAAACTTTCCATGTTGAGGGCTGCTTATCTTTTATCCTAACAGATACGGTCTTCTTTCTTGCTCCATCTTTGTTTCCTATTAGGCCATGCATTTGACATAATAGAGCAACCATGCTTGTCCCAAAGCTCCTTATGATTCTTCATCAATGTATTAGTGTATTCCAACTCTTTGTTGAGAAGTGGGACTTGTAGATCACGTTATGATGGTGCTCACAAATTAGGACCAAAGACTCCAACAGCCACTAACACATCTTGAAAACTCTTCAACTAAATGCAGTTGAAGGGAATTCCATCCTGATACCACCACCTTGCAAATTTGCGATACATTGGTGAACCCTACCCTTGGCTTCTTTGTGACAAGTCTCTCTGATGTTCATTTGCCTTATCTTTTCCGTCTTGCTGTTCAATGTAAAATTAAGGTCTTCTAACAAACAAATCAAATGGCCTTAGGTCAACCTTCTTCCTTCTAGCATGCAAGACGTCTTCCACTACTTGTTTTTTTCCGGACAATTTGAATCCCAAATTATCTAGATGAAGCTCCCTAGAGTGGGAGCTAATTCAGCAGAATTGTCCCTAGCCCTTTTGTTCTTGTAGAGATCCCAAAACTTTTCTTTAACGTCCCTTGGACACTGTTCACAAGGAAGAACATTACCCTTTTGTCTCCTCAAATGTTCTTTGACTCTTTTAATGCCTCCTTTCCTAATTATTGAATAGAGCAAATATTTAAGAGTTTTTGTATTATCTTATTCCGTTTCAACATATTTCCAGTAGTGTTGTTAATAGGCGACCGTGGCATGGCGGATTTTGAGCTCAAAGCCATACAAAGCTTCTGACGTAGTAGGCATTGTGTTTCAGTCAAGGTGGCCGCTTTTTGTCGTGGCACCATGGTAGCCACAGTGGTGAGGAGGTTTTTTTTCCCTTTAAAACCTGGCCCCTTATTTTTTTTGACTTCTAGGGTTTATATTATAACCTTTTTTACTTTTTCCTTATTCTTATCCTCTTGACTTCTCCTTCCACCATCTCCCTCAAACGCATCATCTCCCACAAAATAGAGCACGACCAGCAACGACCGCACCAACTACTCCTGCGACTAGCATCGACTTTGATGGCATGCGGTTGCTGCAACGATGTCGTCCCTAGCTGACATACAAAACTTCTCATCCTCGGTTAGCTTTTTCCCCTCTTCTTTGTTCTATACTTCGTTTTGTTCTTTGGTTATTCACTCTGTTCTTTAATCTTTATTCTACCTGAATCATCATCCCTATTCTTTAATATCTAAATTCGCTTTTTCGCAACACTTTCCTGCATCCTTTTTTATTGTGAAATAACTTTGATGTTCTTAGTATCTTCATCTTCTTTTCTATGTTTTGTACCTTTGCTTTATTGTTGTTTGTACCTCTATTTATTTTCTTATTTTTTTTTTCTATTTAGTTTTCTTTTATTTTATGTATACCTTGTTCATTTTCTAAATACTTGAACTTGTCTAGTAGTCCCTGCACCCTCTAGTTGTGTTGTCTTTTTTTTAACCCAACAGTGTCGACTGAAGGGAAAGGATCAAAAGCTTCAAGCACTATTAGGGTTGGGTTCTATGGTCAGTCCACGACCCCTGGATGTCGAAGGCGTCCTTGGGGTGATAACGTAGTTCTTATGTAGTGGAGACGATGGGGCTAGTCCATGGATTTTCTTTCCTTTTTCCACCTTTTGCTCGAAGGGTTGAAGTGAGATAGTGCATAAAGCTGTTCGCAAGGGGCCAACTTGATCCTCTTCCCCAAGATCCTAGATGAGAAAACCTTAGGAGAGTCGCCGACTCCCAGGGTGGGAATATGTTGAAAACGGTAGAAGATAATGATACAAACACTCTTAAATGTTTGCTCTATGGAGAAATTATTAAAGGAGGCATTACAAGAGTCAGAGCATTTGGGGGGACAAAAGGGAAATGTTCTTCCTTGTGAACAGTGTCCAAGGGACCATAGAGGAAAGTTTTGGGATCTTTACAAAAACAAAAGGGCTAAGGACAATCATGCTAAATTCGAATCCTAGGGGGCTAGATTTTGATAATTTGGGATTCAGATTATCTGAAGCAGAAGGATTGAAAGAAATTCCGCAAGCTAGAAGGAATATGAAGGGCTCTATGGATTTGTCTGTTAAAAGACTTGAAACTACCATTGTGAAGAGCAAGAAGATGAGGCAAATGGACATTAGAGTGGCTTGTGACAGAATCAACAGGTAGGGTTTGCCAATGTATTGCAAGGCGGTGGTATCAGCTGGAATTCCCTTCAATTGCATAAAGTTAAAGAGTTTTCAAGATATGTTGGCAGTTGTTAAAGCCTTTGCTCTAAATTTGCGTGCACCATCATACCATGACATACAAGTTCCACTTATCAATAACAAGTTGGAATGCACCAATACATTGGTGAAGAATCGTAAGAAACTTTGGGACAATCATGATTGCTCTACTATGTCAGATGCATGGACTGATAGGAAATAAAGATGCTTGATTATCTTCTTGGTGAACTCTTCTGCTTTGACAATGTTCATGAAGATTGTTGATGGATCTAATTTGTGAAGACGGATAAAAAATGATGATCTGTTTGATTCTCTAGTTGAGGAGATTTGAGAAAAGAAGGTTGTTCATGTAATAACCAACAATGGATGCAATAACATCCTAGTGGATAAGATGTTGGATGAAAGAAGACCACAACTTTATTGGACTCCTTGTGCAACCCATTTCTTAGACTTAATCCTTGAAGACTTTGGAAAGATTCTTTCTGTTAAGCTCAGAAAGAAAAGCGCAATCTCTATTGTTGGCTTCATCAATAACAACTCTAGCATTTTAAGTTTGTTGAGACAATTCCTGAACAAGAGGGAATTGGTAAGGCATGCAATACTTTTCTTACATTTGGAAAGGCATTTTTCAAGAGAAAGGTCATCTTAGGAGAATGTTTACCTCAAACAAGTGGAGAACAGACAAGTTGGCTAAGGAGGTAAAGGGAAAGGACACAAAAAATTGTTGTCATGTCTTCATTTTAGAGAAATGTGAAGTATGCTCTAAATGCTATGGCTTCGCTTGTTCATGTGCTTCGGCTTGTTGATGGTGAAACGAAAGCAACTATGGGCTATATATATGAAATGATGGATCAGACAAAGAAGCCATTAATAAGTCCGTCAACAACGATGAAAGCAAATACAAATATGTTATTGCAATAATTGATAATAGATGGGATTGCCAACTTCATCGCTCTTAGCTTGCAGTTGGTCATTATTTGAATCTACAGTTCTTCTATAGTAACCCTAAAATTGAGTTCAATATGGAGAAGGTTGATGGATTGTGTCATTGTATTAGGAGATTGTTGCCATCTAGATGTGCAAGATAAGCTACTGGGGGAGCTAGAATCTTATAGAATTGCTAATGTTCATTTTTGGAATTGACTTTGCAATAAGACAAATGAAAACCATTGTTCCTCGTGAAATTGAGAAGAATACAATGTTTACATTCCAAATTTCTTTTAATTTTTAACTTAGGTTTCTTACTTTGCCTTCTTTGGATTTGTAGCTCAATGGTGGAAAAATTATGGATGTTTAGCTCCGAATTTGCAAGTGTGAGCTATCAAGATTTTGAGCTTGACATGCAATGGTTACGGGTTTGAATACAATTGGATTGTTTTTGAGCAAGTAATTTTGGTACATTTTTATCATGTTGTTATACTTATCATAACAATAATTAACGCTTAGATAATTATAACTATGATATATTCTAAGAAAAGAAATAGGCTTGAGCATAAAAGGTTGCATGACTTCGTTTATGTAAAGCAAGGAAGCATGGGTATGACACTGCAACACATATACGACACGACATGGATATGGGGATGCGTCACTTTCTTAAAAATATAGCATATGACACGGCTATAATATGTTGTATAATAAAACATAAAATAATATATTATAAATAAAAAATGACATTATTGACAAAAATAGATGTAGTACTCGTAAAAGTAATCAAATTATCTCAATGTATTGTAATTATTAAAAAATAAAATTAATATCCTTTCTTTTAATGTCCTAATCTACTCTTAGTGTATTGTGTCTCCCTATTGGGATTTGAAAATTGAAACTGCACAGGCAAACAGAGTGAGGGCGTGCGTATCCATGTAACCAACATGGATATGTGGGCCTATGGCGCGTATCCGTGCTTCCTTGATGTGAAGTATGTAACCTAGCTCTAAAGCATAATACCTATTAGGATGAAGTTGACCCAATTTTACTCAATGTCATTTATGTGTGCAATGAGTGGTTGGTGGGACAAATGGATGATGGTGTAGGTGATGCTGGCAATGATTTGTTGTTTGAAGGTGATGATGATTGGGAAACAGTGTTTAGAGAATCTAGGATTGGATAGCCTAGAGCAAATACTAGGCAACGATGTAGAAAATAAAAGAAAGCTTCAACCAGCTGCTAGAGCTTCTAAGGAAAACTATAATTGTTGAATAAGAACCAGAATTTGATGAAAATGAGGAAGAATTTGAGGAAGAGGAAGAAGTTAACTTAGAGGATTTGGAAGGAGAAGGAGAGGGAGATGCCCCACTAGATAATAATGAGAATGCTGATTACATTGGTTTTTTTTTTTTTTTTTGGATAAAAGATTACATTGGATTATTGCTAGAGGATGATGATGAGTAGATTTTAGTTTGTCTTCGATTTGTCTTTTACATTGATTTGGGACTTGCTAGATGCTAATTTTCTGCTTGCATGATGATGATAATTGGCATTGTGCTTTTGAGCATTGAGGCTTTGATTATTCTATGCTTTTAATTTAATTATGATGCTGTTATGTTTTTGTTCAAGTTAGTGATATATTTGATGAATTTTATTTTCGTAGAAATTAGAATATATATAAGTTAGGGTCAACACAGAATTCTGTGTGAGCTTAACCAAACAGCAAGTGAGTTTTTTGGAAGATAAACATCGGAGAGATTGTGTATCAAGTAGGTAGATGATATTTTTGAAGGTTCAACCCTATAAGCTACGTTCATTGGCTCGCCACTCATGAGAAAATAAGTCCTTGTATTTGTGGGCCTTGTGAAGTTATTGAGAAGGTGGCACCGGTGGCATATTGTCTTGCTATGCCCTCTTCTGCTTGAGTTTATCCTATCTTGTGTGTGTCGCAACTCAAACAAGCTCTTACAAAATGACATTCCTAGCTAACAGATACCAAATTTCCTGGCAGCTGACTGAAAAATGCAGGTTGCTCATGTAAAGATTTTGCTGTTCGCAAGTGGCTAATTAGGTCCACTAAAGTGTTGGTCTCAAATGGGCCGATTCAAGGGAACAATTGGGAGAATGATTATGTTGTCATTTAGAGAACTTTCCTCAGGCCAAAGAAAAAGAGAACCTTCATCCCTGATTTTAACCTTGAGGACGAGGTAAAACTGATCGGGGATGGTACTGTTGGGCCATTTCTACATGTATAAGAGAAGAGAAAAGAAGGGAAGTGGGATGGAGTAGAGTGCTTGGCCAAGGGAAACTATATGGGTTTATGCAAGGTTGTCAAACTCGAGAGTTTAAGTAAACCCGTGGAGTCTCAGTAAACTCGGATCGTAAACTCGAACTCGCATGAGTTTACATACGTAAAAAAATATGTTATAAACAATATAATTAGGAACTAAACTTGATTAAATATTATATTTATAATTGAAATTGAATAATGTTAACATTAAATTAAATTAATAAAAGAAATATCATAAAATACACCTTAATGCATGACAGTTAATAGTTATGTCATACTTTATTCAGTATCTGTATTATTTTATAATTCAATAAAACATACCTCAATTATGATAAATATATGAAATTAGCTAAATAAACTCAATATACATTATCTAATATAAACAAAGTTAGGTAAGTATCTAACAAAGTTACAAAATTTGTACATTTTAACGTAAACTCGTAGGTAAATTTTAACTTGTAAACTCGCTAGTAGAATCGAGAGTTTACTTAAACTCGTACGAGTTTACCAAAAAAGAGTTTACATAAGTGTTAACTTGTTTTGTGTAGTAAAATCGTAAACTCGTAAGAGTTTAAGAATTAACTCGAAAGTTTAACGACCATGGGTTTATGAGAGGAGGAATAGGACTGTTGCTAGCAGTGAGAAATCAGTGGTGGGAGAGTGTAACAACGTACAAGGATTTTCAAGGGGGAATTTGAAAGGATTAGGCCAGGGAGGGCTGAGGCTAGATATAACCTCTGATTGTTGTCTCTAATTGCCTGCATTTCTGCGTCTTCTTCCATTCTAGTATCTAAGTTCTCTACTTCAGTTACTGTTTTATCTTGCTAACGAGCTTGTCTCCTGGAGTTCTTTTGTGTTTTTTTTTTTTTTGTACAATGTCTCCTGGAGTTCTATATTAAGTATAAATTCCAGTTTCTATCACTATTACAATCTCTCTCTGTTTTTTTTTTTTTTTTTTTTTTTTGCAGTTTTTGTGAAATAGGCCTTCAGAGTTCCTTATTCCTTTTCTTTGTTTTCCTTAAATAATATAAGCAAGTGAAAGATTAAGTTTTCTTTCTTAAGTTTTATTGTGAATATGGATATACTGACCAAATTTTAATGCATTATATTTGTTGCCAGCAAGTATACAGTGGACAAAATGTTTGCAAATCAGTTGGTGGAGTGTGCGAATGATGAATCATCATTTCGGTTTGTTATTAGAGACCTGAAAACTAAATCCCCTGTCCTGCAAATCATTCTTTTAAATCAAGATACTTGGTCCTGTTTTGGTAATTGTTTAGGCACAGAGGATGAAGATCTAGTTCCTAAATTACAGTTACGACCCATCATCAAGGTGTTTTTTTCTGATTGCAGCACCGCAACAAAAACCCAATTAAGGTCAGATAGCAAGTAGTCTCTTTTATCCATACATGTAAAAAATTATTTATTATTTTATATTTTTTGAACAAAAATTTACTTACGTTGAAGAGATTTGAACTCTGAGACCTCTAAGAAGGGGAGGATACTAATATCAGTTGAGCTAGAGCGTTTTATTCCTTTTTTATTCATTATTTTGAGCTTTAAAATTAGGAGCATTTATAATTTCAGCCTTTGATTTTGATTGTCTCTTTTTTTCCATGGAACGTTAGTATTGTTTTACTAGATGTTCTTACTCTTTCCTATCCTTATTGCGCTCTTGAAATTTTTGTATTGTTTGTCTGCCACGTAGAGAATTATCAAATAAGCTCAAACAAGGGACCATAAATAAATAAAACAGAACATGCTTTTAGGGCCCGGAGTCATGATCTGTTATGGGCCTGTGTATATATCTATTGTAACACTTTCTTCCTACGTGTTTGAATAATTTGTGCAGAATGATAGAGGATTGGGCTGCAAAGAATTCAGCTGAAAACATTTTCATGCTGACTCATCAAATACAAGAATTGGTGCAGTCGTTGATGTCAGCGAAGGAAAAATATCCCCCTTCATGTGCTTCCCTCGAAAGTTTAATTCTGTCATCTTTGCGTCGTTAATAATCTTCTCAACAACTCACTCTGGTCATCCAAGGTTGATTAGGCAGACTGAGCAAAGATTGAATGTTAAACTTTGTGTTGTATGTTTTTGAAAAAAAAAAAATAGATAGCTATTAGCTAGTATTAATTGTCTAAATAGAGCCATGATGATATCGTATTTTGGATGGACAACTGATATCTACTCTTATCTAATAATTACCTTCGAATATGCGTTAATTTTGGTTAAATTCTGTCAATATTTTGTATGTGTATCCCTAGTAATGTGGCACAACCAATTTTATTTAGCATTGGAGCCGTTCAACACCTATGAAGCAAAATTACAACGGACACAGTGTACTCTTAGAAATCTGTAGTAATTCTTAGCATGAATGCAAGATGTCGAAACGCGCTTTAGTAGCTCACACTCGAGAAGTGGCATGAATTCCCAAGGGATCATCAAAAGAAGCAAGCTAAAAGGCCCAATTACAAGAAGGAAGCAGAATAACACCCAAATGCTAGTTCACCTGAAAAGGTAGCAAACATGGTACCAATTACTTCAACAATCATGGATCAAGTATTTAGGACTTATATAAGATAAAGTGTTGGCGCTCTCATCCCTAAAAGCGCTTAAGGCTAAAATTTGACACTCAAATTAAATGCACTACCATAGGCATGCACTTCATCTCATTCTCTACACATCAATCGCGCACACGCAAATTAAGAGGTCTTTATTAAAGTTGTGATGAGGACAATGTAAAAGGAATGGAAATAAAAGGATATGCAAGTTGTAACACCCTAGTTAATTAAATGCAAATAAGTAATATTTAATGTTCATTAGTTGTTCCGTTTTACTTAAGACTTTGTTTGCTTTATCAAGTAAGTTACTTTATAAAATAGGGGGTAATTTTGAACTATTCAAAAACACTTTAAATACATGAGTCATACCGTCATAGAAAAAAGAAAATCAATAGAATAATAATCGGCACGCACACAACCCTAAAATAAAAACATCTAAAAGGAAACATAGAACACGAGCAGCACCATTATTGCACTTACTCCACAATACATCATCATTATTATAAGGAAACAAGAGTAGTACTACATTTGTACTTATTCAACACATAAGTCTGAAAAACACTAAACATAAATGACATGAATCATAAAACCTAGAGTGTTAGACTTGAGTTTATGATTGTTAGACGCAATTTTGAAGCAATTATGATTCTTACGGCGAGTTATAGCAATGTTAGATTCTCGAGTAAGTAGTCACATTGTGGTGAAACTATTAGTAGGTTTATGTTAGACTTTATTTATTTTACTCGAGTCATTGTTTAGAGTGTTGTAGTTATGCACAGGTAGGATCTTTAAATCATATTGCGTAGTTTCTCGTGTATAATTTATGATTCATATTTTCAAGAAAAGTTATAAAGAATTTATGATTTATGTTATTTTAGAAAAGGAGTTCCTGTTTTGTTTTATTTAAACTTCAAGTTTTTATGAAAAAGCATTTTAAGAGGCTTTCGTAAGGGTGTGAGTCCCTGATGTGTCGATAAAAATTTTTGGGTCGTTATAGAATCCCAAATTACTTGTGAGAGTGGTCATAAGTAGGTGTGAGATCATGTCCTAATAAGATAGTAAGCATACCAAAGGTTGTTATGCTTGGAGAGATAGATTCGAGGATGCATCCAAAGGTTGTACGCCGAAGTGAGAATGTACAGGTCTGTAAAGGAATTCGAAGGTTGTATGCTAAAGCAGAAAAGTCATAAGAAAGGAAATAATAAAGATTAAGATATGTTATATACCATGTGATTATTTTAAGTTTAATGCCATGATTATAATGTATTAGAGATCGCTATGTGACAGTAATCACTTTGAGAAATGTCAAAATCCTACATAATGATTATGCATGCTTCCACCTTTTATAATAAACATAGGTGACTGGGATGACAATGTTGACACATTGTTTGTTGAGATTGGTTACCCCTGAGTAAACTTAGTTTCTTACACCCTATATTTTTGTCTTTCCATATAGTAATGGCTCAACCCTTCGAGATCTCACAGGAGGCACCATGATACGAAGGCTGGTATGGTTAACGCACAACCCCCACTGTAACACGCACCACATTCCTAGTGGTCCAGTTTTGGGATTACTTTGCACCGGGGGTACCAGAGTAGCAACAGAAGATTCCTGCCATGATACCAATGTCAGACGTGCTGCTTCAGGTGGTCCCTGCAAAGGAGTAGCTATTGGAGGAACCTCTACCCGAGTTGACATAAGTTCAGACACGCCGAGCTACTCTCCATCCTTTGTTACTGAGATCAAGGACTTGGTTGACCAGCTGGACCTAACAACATTCCTTGTGTCAGAGTCTGAGGATAAGGATCCCGAGTATGACTCAAAGCCGGAGGTAGCACCGGAGCCAAGTCATGTGCGTGACAGATCCCTAGGACAAGAGAAACGAACATCCCGATTCTACCAGGCTCATTTCAGAACTCCTGTCCTCCAAGGAAAACATGTCAGGGAGGCTCTCATGACTGCTCCCTAGTGTTTGATGGAACTCTCTCACTTCTCAATTACGTACTGATGCTACTGGCCATACCATCTGTAACACCCCTGTTAACTGCTTACGCTATAGTCGTAAACAATACTCACAGGGTTGTTAACTGCTTTGGTTAGGATACTTCTAGCCCCATATTTATCTTTGAAAATATTCTCTTACTGAAAATATGGATCAATTTTAAAACTTTTTCCTTTCTTTATAAAAACATAAAACATGAGCCATGCGTGTTCAAGAAGTCATACATATATACGCAAGCTGAAACACCCCTACTCGCGATCTACGCTATAGTCGTAACACCGCTTATAGCTTTGTTATCTGCATAGGTTGGGTTACTTCTAACCCCTACTTTTAGCTTGCTAAATATTTCTCATTGGAAAATATGAACCGTTTTGAAACTTTTTCTGTTCTTTACTAAAACATAAAGTATGAGCCGTGCGCGTTTTAAGGAAGCATACATATATACATAAGCAAGTGATAGAGTCCAAACAGACTTAAAGTGACAGCCAATACCAAACATGAAGATAAGTATATAAATATGGATACAAGTACAAGGTCCAAAACATGATTACACCTTTCATTACCAATATACATTACAATCATTGCATACAAGTTGTAATGGCCTATCTAGACCATTTAACTGGTACACACTACAAGCCACGAATCGTCCTTATGCGTAAGTAAAATGCGTACTCTCTATTGCTCCTTAGGAGTCCCTTCCTACTTGAAGGCCTTCGGCCGTCCTACGTTGTCTCGTCCCTGTCCATGAACTGGTCGTATTCTCTTGGAACCATAAAGGAGTGGGGGTGAGAACATTTCGACCTCAGTGGGGATCCTTAGCCCTTTTAACGGTTCTTTGCTCAGCTATGATCCAAGCCACTCAGGAGATCTCTAAGTGTTCATGCATACTAGACTCCCTACTGGTTATTATCATCCATCCTAATCTTGAGTAGCTTTATCTAGTTTACTAGGTGACTGGGGATTTCTAGTCTTTGCATTACCTATGGTTTCGTACTTATTAATTTTATTCGCTTGAGTAATGTGATGCCTGATCACATACTCACGTCACCTATAACTTTCAGATAGGCTGTCTCGAGGGTTCTCCTGACGGTACTTATAATACTTACATGCACACACCCATACATACATACATACATACATACATACATACATACATACATACATACCACCTATCTTATGCATGAGGGGTGTAACATCCCGATTTTTCTCCTTACGAAGATTTCGCATGATAAATAAATAAAAATAAATTAATAAGATTGAAAAATTTAATCATTAACTTTAATCTTTAAAATATTAGCTAAGAAATAGTAATTGGGCGATTTCGTGGACTTTTGTGAGGTCCGAATCGATTTCTGGTTACTATTGAAATTTAATTACTACTCAAGGGAGTCCGTAAAATACACTAATATGAAAATAAATTCAAGAATGTCCAAATAAAATTAAATAAGTAATAAGAAAAATTTAGTAGGTTATAACGGTATGTCCGAGATATTTTTAGGACAACCGTACATGAACAATCAAGGACAAAATGCGATTAAACATGATTAAAATTGACCATGTGGTCATGGTTATTAACTAAGCCACGTAGGGCTGTTGCTCACCGTGAGAAGGGAAAAGAAACAGCAAAGAAAGAAACAACATGAACATTTGAGAGAAGTTAAAGATAGTTATATAATATAATAATAATATATGTAATAAATATATGTATATGTAAAGGCGGTGGGGGCTGCTAATATATACCCCCACCTGACGCCCTTTTTCATTATTTTTCCCAAAGCTATTAGCTTCGTTTCTTTCTTTGTTCTTTCTTTGTTCGTTTTTTTTTTCTCTTGCTTTGCTGCTCCGTTCGCGTATTGCTGTTACGCTGCCGGACGTTGGAAAAATAGCAGAGACCACCCTACCGTGATTAGGGATTTTTCTACATCACTTCTATCGTTTCTAAACTGGATTCTGAGGTGGGTAATCCTGACTTATTCATCTCCTTAATAAATTTCATGTGTTATATGTATGATATGTGAAAAATCAACTTAGTAGATTTTATGCCAAAAATATGTTTATTATGATGCTTGGATGATTTGTCATAATTTTAATGTTAGAAAAATATAACTGTGCTGATTGGAACTTTGGTTTTTCTCAAATCATATTTTGTGAAAGGTTTGGAGCACAACGGAAAATTATTGTATTTTAGCTTGTATGCTAAGTATTAGGCATAAATATTGTTAATAGCATAACCAATTTAATGCTTTGAACGGTTAGAGAAAAGATCAAATTAGGTGAAAATGATGCTTGTTTTCTTTATATTTCTTCATGGGATTATTATTAATACAGGACGTGTGCTATAATACATAGTTGTAATCGATTATGTTAATGTTGTGATATGCAAATGTGCATATATGATACAAAAGATATGGTTGCTATGAAGTATAGATGATTTTAGGTATTTTTGAGAAATATAACTATATTTATGTTATTTTATGTACTTATATTCTTGAAACTAATTTCGAAAATATGATGTGAAAATATAAAGGTTAAACTGTGAAAATGATTTTGAATAGTTCCAGTGTTAGGAAAATATAACTGTTGATGTATGATGTGATTGGATATAACTGTTGATGTATGATGTGAGTATGTGATTATGTGTTTTGGTAAAGCATGCATCATGAGGATAGATTACCAGAGGGTTGTGGTTTAAGGAATGAAAGGTAATGAATGAAAGATCGTAATGGAATGTAGGAACAAGAGTATGATGGAAAAGATAAATGTGCATATGATCGATGTTATGAATGAATGATGATGTAAAAAGGTAAATGATGCTACGGTCCACTTCTGGCTTAGCCCAAAGGAAGGCGGCCCCTCGCCACCTGGTAAGGGGGTGGAGTCATGTATCCTCGAGGAACAGGAAGAAAAGGCAGGTCGTACACCGTCATGCAGGTCAACGGGCTTGGGGTGTATGTGGGAGTGTGACACAGGCCAAGGAATGATGATAAGTTTCATGCATGAACGGCATCGTGAACGATAGTATGCTCGAAGGGAACGCATGCATTGTTCCTCGTCACCATGCTCGAAGGGAACGCATGGGACGCGACCTCGATGTCTGCATACATGTATATATGGGTTATGTTACGACGGTTAAGAATAGAAAGCGCGAGAACCTAGATAAGAAAGATTAGATCTCCTGATCACCTAGTAACTTAGATAAAGCTGTTCAGGATCCTAAGTCAAGATAATAATCAGTAGGATTCTAGTATGCATGATCACGTAGAAACCCCTGAACCGCCTAGAGGATAACCGAGAAAATGAACACTAGTTAGCACTAGGGAACCCCACTGAGGACCAAGAGTTCTCACCCCCACTCAGTTATGGATCCAGGTGGGCATAGCGAGGCGATCGACCCGAGGGACGCGTGGTAGACAACAGAGGACTACAGAGCAGAGCTAGAATAATAGGACGTGCCTTCACGCGCCAAGACAATAGATGTTTTGTATTATGTTATATGACTTTTCTACACTTTGTGTAAATATTTATTACTATGGCTATGTGTAATTATGCTTTGGGACCTTGGTTGTAATTATATCTATATACACCTGCTCTTCATATCGTACTGCGGTTATTAGCGATTGTTGTTATATATCCTCTTAATCACGCACGGCTCCTACTTTATAAAATTATAATGCACATGAACGAATTTCAAATTGGTCCATATTTTCGCGTAAGAGATATTTGCAAAGGTAAAAGTACGGGCGGAAGGTAACCCGACACAACGGTTAACAACCCTGTGAACATTGCTTACTACCATGGAAGTGGGCAGTTAGCAGGGGTGTTACGGTTGGTATCAGAGCCAGGTTTCGATCCTGGGACCTGTGGGTTATGGGCCCACCACGCATTACAACAAGGTCACATGACGGTAGCCGAATACACGGCGAAGTTTGAACGACTATGTCGCTACTCCCGCACGTATCAGCTCAACCCCGACGAAACGTGGAAATGCGGAAAGTATCAAAGGGGACTAATGCCGGAGCTTCAGGTGTCTGTCAACCACCTATACATCCGTAACTACACTATGTTGGTCAACACCTGCCTGACCCTGGAAGAATCAACGACCAATTTGACGACTGTGCGAAACGAACGACTTAAGAGGAAGGCGGTGGAGCAAGGAAGCCCGTCACAAGAGCACAGGAGGAAGGGACCTTTCCAACCCCTTTTCCCTGGTCAGGGTAGAGAGCGGTATCCGTATCCGCCGCCACGACAGCAGCAAGGACAAACCCCGGACCAATCCCAACAAGGCCAATCGCCACCCGGAGGCGAACACAGGCAACCTTGCCAGAAGTGCGACAAGCCCCACAGTGGAGAATGCCTGAAAGGGAAAAACGCTTGCTACCGATGTGGGAAACCTGGCCACATCGCCCGAGATTGTAGGGCACCCGCACCCATCAACCAATCGAGTAGATGCCATTGGTGCTTCGAAAGCGGACATCTCACCAAGGATTGTCCAACAAACAACCAATTCCCGGCCCGACCACAAGCAAAAGTCTTCACTATGGCAGCAGAACCATGGGAGGAAGAGGAAGAACCTGCCTCGGGTAAGTAAACAGAAACATTGGGCATACGCAAATTTCGGGGGCGAAATTTTTCTAAGGGGAGAGGAATGTAACATCCCGATTTTTCTCCTTACGAAGATTTCGCATGATAAATAAATAAGAATAAATTAATAAGATTGAAAAATTTAATCATTAACTTTAATCTTTAAAATATTAGCTAAGAAATAGTAATTGGGCGATTTCGTGGACTTTTGTGAGGTCCGAATCGATTTCTGGTTACTATTGAAATTTAATTACTACTCAAGGGAGTCCGTAAAATACACTAATATGAAAATAAATTCAAGAATGTCCAAATAAAATTAAATAAGTAATAAGAAAAATTTAGTAGGTTATAACGGTATGTCCGAGATATTTTTAGGACAACCGTACATGAACAATCAAGGACAAAATGCGATTAAACATGATTAAAATTGACCATGTGGTCATGGTTATTAACTAAGCCACGTAGGGCTGTTGCTCACCGTGAGAAGGGAAAAGAAACAGCAAAGAAAGAAACAACATGAACATTTGAGAGAAGTTAAAGATAGTTATATAATATAATAATAATATATGTAATAAATATATGTATATGTAAAGGCGGTGGGGGCTGCTAATATATACCCCCACCTGACGCCCTTTTTCATTATTTTTCCCAAAGCTATTAGCTTCGTTTCTTTCTTTGTTCTTTCTTTGTTCGTTTTTTTTTTCTCTTGCTTTGCTGCTCCGTTCGCGTATTGCTGTTACGCTGCCGGACGTTGGAAAAATAGCAGAGACCACCCTACCGTGATTAGGGATTTTTCTACATCACTTCTATCGTTTCTAAACTGGATTCTGAGGTGGGTAATCCTGACTTATTCATCTCCTTAATAAATTTCATGTGTTATATGTATGATATGTGAAAAATCAACTTAGTAGATTTTATGCCAAAAATATGTTTATTATGATGCTTGGATGATTTGTCATAATTTTAATGTTAGAAAAATATAACTGTGCTGATTGGAACTTTGGTTTTTCTCAAATCATATTTTGTGAAAGGTTTGGAGCACAACGGAAAATTATTGTATTTTAGCTTGTATGCTAAGTATTAGGCATAAATATTGTTAATAGCATAACCAATTTAATGCTTTGAACGGTTAGAGAAAAGATCAAATTAGGTGAAAATGATGCTTGTTTTCTTTATATTTCTTCATGGGATTATTATTAATACAGGACGTGTGCTATAATACATAGTTGTAATCGATTATGTTAATGTTGTGATATGCAAATGTGCATATATGATACAAAAGATATGGTTGCTATGAAGTATAGATGATTTTAGGTATTTTTGAGAAATATAACTATATTTATGTTATTTTATGTACTTATATTCTTGAAACTAATTTCGAAAATATGATGTGAAAATATAAAGGTTAAACTGTGAAAATGATTTTGAATAGTTCCAGTGTTAGGAAAATATAACTGTTGATGTATGATGTGATTGGATATAACTGTTGATGTATGATGTGAGTATGTGATTATGTGTTTTGGTAAAGCATGCATCATGAGGATAGATTACCAGAGGGTTGTGGTTTAAGGAATGAAAGGTAATGAATGAAAGATCGTAATGGAATGTAGGAACAAGAGTATGATGGAAAAGATAAATGTGCATATGATCGATGTTATGAATGAATGATGATGTAAAAAGGTAAATGATGCTACGGTCCACTTCTGGCTTAGCCCAAAGGAAGGCGGCCATTCGCCACCCGGTAAGGGGGTGGAGTCATGTATCCTCGAGGAACAGGCAGAAAAGGCAGGTCGTACACCGTCATGCAGGTCGACGGGCCTGGGGTGTACGTGGGAGTGTGACACAGGCCAAGGAATGATGATAAGTTTCATGCATGAACGGCATCGTGAACGATAGTATGCTCGAAGGGAACGCATGCATTGTTCCTCGTCACCATGNGGTTTATAAATTATTATTTGATCGCGCACTAAAATCTAACGACGTTTTGGTGCTCGTCAGTCTGCATACATGTATATATGGGTTATGTTACGACGGTTAAGAATAGAAAGCGCGAGAACCTAGATAAGAAAGATTAGATCCCCTTATCACCTAGTAACTTAGATAAAGCTGTTCAGGATCCTAAGTCAAGATAATAATCAATAGGATTCTAGTATGCATGATCACGTAGAAACCCCTGAACGGCCTAGAGGATAACCGAGAAAATGAACACTAGTTAGCACTAGGGAACCCCACTGAGGACCAAGAGTTCTCACCCCCACTCAGTTATGGATCCAGGTGGGCATAGCGAGGCGATCGACCCGAGGGACGCGTGGTAGACAACAGAGGACTACAGAGCAGAGCTAGAATAGTAGGACGTGCCTTCACGCGCCAAGACAATAGATGTTTTGTATTATGTTATATGACTTTTCTACACTTTGTGTAAATATTTATTACTATGGCTATGTGTAATTATGCTTTGGGACCTTGGTTGTAATTATATCTATATACACCTGCTCTCCATATCCTACTGCGGTTATTAGCGATTGTTGTTATATATCCTCTTAATCACGCACGGCTCCTACTTTATAAAATTATAACGCACATGAACGAATTTCAAATTGGTCCATATTTTCGCGTAAGAGATATTTGCAAAGGTAAAAGTACGGGCAGAAGGTAACCCGACACAACGATTAACAACCCTGTGAACATTGCTTACTACCATGGAAGTGGGCAGTTAGCAGGGGTGTTACAAGGGGGCTTGGGGACTTTCTCTTACGCGCCTTAAGGTTGCGACCTTTTCGTTACTTTTCTATCCATCATTCTCCTTTGTAGTCCGTGGGACTGTTGTCCCCATTTGGCTACAACCCACTTACTTCTCCGTATCATCGACGACCAGGCAACGCTCCTTACTTGTGTTGTAGCGAACCACGATTGCTCGTAAGCATACTTCATCAGCCGACGATAGGGAGTGACCACTCGGCATTCCGGATGGTGAGGGGTCACCCTAGAAGCGTCACCAGAGGTGGACTCGTACTTTCATAACCTTCTCTTTGACTTTACATATTACACGCCCTTTTTGGTGGCCTTGACTTTCTCTTTCATGGCGTAAACTTTACTTTTCCTTCTTTCTTTCTCTTTAAATCCGGGAAGAGCCCGCGTTTAGGTCTGAGCCTGCGTTTCTTGATCATAAGACTAGTCCTTCTTGCTAGACTGGTAAAGGCTTGTCATGTTTGACGTGCCAAGAGAGGGGATTTCCTATTACACAACTATGTACTTAACTATAAGGTCTTTTGGCCCCAGCGTGGCCGGAACCTTCCTAAGATATCTCAATTTCCCTAATGTTCAATTATGATCTTTGTTTAAGGTTAGGCGATAAGTTTCTAGTGATCTAGGGTTGTCCTATATGCCTGGTGACAACCGTACCCTCATGATGCATAATAACATAAGTACAGTACATAATATACAGTTATTCAATTATGATATCCAAATTATGGTGAGACAGTGCTTGTCGGGATATTCGTATACTCTTTTTCTTTACAATTTTGGTTAACAAAATCCTGAAGGGTCCAAAATATCACCCCAAGGTTTTTGATAGCTCTAAGATCATTTTTACACCCATAAACCCAGATTTTTACCCCAAATTCCTAAAATTATAGTTTTACCCTTTTTGCCCAAAATTCCGTTTTTAAAACGACATAACCGATTTTCTTCGGAATTTTAGTTATCAAAAAAATCGAAGGGATCAAGACTTCACCCCGAAGTTTTTGATAGCTTTAAACTCATTTTTCATAAAAATAAACCCAGATTTTTTGTCCTAATACCCAAAATGACAGTTTTGCCCTTATTTGCTCAAAACGTCATTTTTGACCCGAAAACCTGACTTTCTTTAGAATTTTAGTTATCAAAAACCCGAAGGGCTCAAGACTTCAACCCAAGTTTTTGATAGGTCTAAACTCATTCTTCATGAAAACAAACCTAGATTTTTAGTCTTAATACCTGAAACTGCAATTTTGCCCCTATTTGCCCAAAACGTCATTTTTACCTGTTTTGTTCGAAAATTTTGTCGGGGGCTCCAAAAATCATAAAACTTAACACCTCCACTAGATTTTTCATGTAGAAACCGAAAATGATGTTGGTTTTTCATGATAAAAATCTCATCCCTTAGTTTTCACTCAAGCTCCCTCTTTTCATA
Organism: Nissolia schottii; assembly: GCA_003254905.1. Classification (NCBI taxonomy): domain Eukaryota; kingdom Viridiplantae; phylum Streptophyta; class Magnoliopsida; order Fabales; family Fabaceae; genus Nissolia; species Nissolia schottii. The sequence continues at coordinate 32,039 of QANU01108904.1, forward strand.
TCTTAAACCTAAAGTATACGAAAAGAATATGAAAAGAATATGAAAAGGATATGAAAAAGATATGAAAGGAATATGAAAGGACTATGAAAGGAATATGGAAAGAATATGAAAAGAACATGTGACAAGGCAAGGATAAGTAAGAAGGTCTATGAAGTACCTTGACATGAGAATGAGAAATATAAGAGCAATATGACTTAAAGTTAAGAACAGAAGGTAGTAAGTATAGAAAGGTTTCCTAGGTTAAGTAAGTAAAGAGACTAGATTCCCCAATCACTTAGTAAACTAGTAAAGCTGCTCAGGACTAGCAGGATTAATAATAACAAGTACGGTTTTAGTATGGTATGACACCTAGAGACCCATGAGCGGCGGAATCATAATTGAGTAGAAAATAACGTATGATCCCCCAAGGTTACCCACTGAGGACACAATGTTCTCATCCCTACTCCTTTATGGTTCCAGGCTAACACGACGTGTACGCCGAGACCGAGCAAGCACCAGAAGACGAGCAGAGTCGTAGATATCAGAGTGGCGCAGCGGAAGCAACGGACAATAACTTATGTTTTATGTTTTAGATTAGCTCAAGGGACTAGATGTTCCCTTAAACCATATGCAAATTAAATGTATTATGACTAGTATACTTGATGGTGTAATTATGTATTATTACTTGAATGTGTAACTGTGTGATGGACCAAATAGTTGTATATTCATACATTTATTTCATAAGATCTCCAGTACTGCTACTCCATAGTTAATTATCGCTTAAGTCCATTGAGACTCTATCGCTTGTATCTTTGTATGCTTTCTCGAACACGCACGACTCCTAGTTTCTGTAAAAAAGGGAAAAAGTTTTGAAAACGGACCATATTTTCGAATAAGCAATATTTGCTAAGCTAAAAGTAGGGGCTAAAAGTAACCCAACCCTTGCAGCTAACAACCCTAAGATCAGTGTGCGACTATAGCGTAGGCTGAAATTAGGGGTGTTACAGTTGGTATCAGAGCAGTTTGGTCCAACGGAGCCTGCAGACTGAGCTGCACTATGCTTTCGGGCATGAACACAGTGTATGTCCTTACTACGTGGTATGTGCTAAGTTCATGTGTACCCGCCTTTTTTGAGACAGATCAACTCGGAATTGTGCAGGTACGACAGGTTAGCCATGCCACCTCGTAAGGATAGGACACGACGCAACGCTGAACCTGCGGATCTCGCAGACATCCTAAGGGAAATGGCTCGGGCCACCCAAGCCCAAGCTCAAGCCACCGCTCAGATGGTAGCAGCCATCGCTCAAAGGAATGCACCACTAACGCCGCAGGAGATTGATGCTCGGAGAAGACTTCAGCAGAGCTAGACCACCGGTCTTTGAGGGAGTAATGGACCCGGACCTGGTCCATGGCTGGATCCAGAAAATGGAGCAGATTTTCGAGGATGTTCCCTGTACTGACCTTCAGAAGGTCAAGTTCACGTCAAGGAAGTTAGAGGGAGCAACAGGGGAATGGTGGGACTTGACCAGGCCCCTGTTCGAACAAGATGATGTTCGGGTTACTTGGAACCAGTTTAAGACGGTGTTTATGGATAAGTATTTTCCTCAGGAGCTACAGGACCGAAAGGAGGCAGAATTTTTAGAGCTTAAGCAGGGAGCAATGACCGTCGCAGAGTATACAACAACATTCGAGAGACTCTGCCGGTATTCACAAACATATAGGCTCCACTCGGGTCGGGTCAGGTTACTCTGCGGACCTTCCGAGTAACGCTTATTGGCAGGCTTTGGGTCGAGTCGATCCGCGGATCCTCGGTTATGGTCTTAGCGGATAGGCCTTTACTGCCCAATCCATAACAATTAACTTCACCAAACCAAAAAAATAAAAATCAAGTGAAGGGAATTCAATTAAATCATTTAAATTTTCTTGCATTTCAAATCCATTAATATTTGAAAATATTTTATCCAAACACAATCTCTAGCAATCAAAATATAAAATATAATAGATCAATTATCATAATCCCTACATTGATAATTTTATTTCGCACTTATATAAGGACAAGCATTACAATATTAGCCATAGTACAACAACATGCCAGAGTACAACATTAATAATCCCAATTTTTTTCCTGATACAACATTTCCTATTAATTACTGTAAAAGTAAAGCAAACAAAGAAACATCCACAATGAACAACGAACAAATGAGTGTTCATGAGAAAGACATAGATATGCAAACAGCTTCTTGCTCATTCTTTTCTGGTCAATGATATGGTGACATTGACGAACACAGTTTTCTCCTTGGACATACGATCAGCCAAGATTTTTTGGTAGCGGCTAAAAACCTCTTCAATGATATCTTCACCGAAATGGCTAATCAGCATAGGTTCAGCCACAGCCCTCATGCACTGTGCCACATTGTATCCTCCATCACTGAGTGATTCAGACATTTCGGATTCAAAATCCAAAGCGTTCCAGTTTTCATCATAAGCGTTCCAATTCACTTCAGACACTTGCACGCGATTGACGGCGAACGACCCTTCGCTGAGAACTTCAGTTGTCACTTCACACGGGGATGGAGTGTATTGAGGGATATTGAAAGTATCCATTTGCTCTTCCTTTATGATTCCCTACAGCACACAGTTGCAAATTCACTATCATGCCAAATTTATTTGTACGAATAGGAACACTAAAGAGTAAATACAACGTACACTCATGATTTTTAAAACAATAAATGTGAAAGTTAAACCTATTTAATAATAAGAAAATTTTGAATGGGATAATAGTGAAACTTTTTTTTTTTAACATTTTCATGCATTGAAATTGGAATATCAACTTGGGTTAGACTATAAGAGACTCTAAAGCCAAGTTGGATTGAGCTAATCGAGTTTTTAATAATAAAATTTTAATGTCGGTCGTTCAACCAAAAAAATAAAACTCTTAATACTCATTTATATAAAAGGTTCCCAACTATGTTTTTATTTTTGTGGTATACATATCCCTAAAACCATATATCTTATGTTAAAAAAAAAAAAGTTATGCATGTATACTCATTTTGTAACATTGTGGTTATTTACAATTCATCCATTATTAAATGAGATTTTATTAAAATGTTACTCTATTGAAATCATCTAATGATAAATAAAATATAAATTAATGCGATATTTAAATAAAATGAATATATATTTATATAACAATACTCTTAAAAAGAACATTTTGCGAGCAAATCAACGTGTATTGTATTGAAAACGTTTCTATCACAAGTCACATCCTTTTTTCTTTAACCCGAGTCAAATTGAAGGTCGCAATCTGTCTGCTATCAATAGTCACTGACATCAAAGGGCCTAGGCAAATACAGATATGCCACAAACAATTACTTCTTTAATAAAAAAAATTATGTAAGTGAAATTACTCGTTTATTCATTGTTATCCCATCAAATGATAAAATAGTTCAAATATGATTCTCCATAATTTTTATTTTGGTAAAAAGAATTTAGAGGATATTATATATTGTGTTTTATTCTGATACTCCATCAGATTTGAGGGTATCAATACTCGGTGATTATCGTTTAAGAATTAATAATATATCCTACTAACTCAATTTATTTATTATTTAAAACTTAAAAAATAAGTCATGACTGTTGAAATATAAAAAGATACTAATATTCTTAAAAACTAAAATATCAAAGGAAGTACCATATATAATTTTTTTTTTTAAAAATAGGATTTTTGTGAAGACAAGTTGGAAAGTGCCATTGGTGTACATAAAGTTAGACGAGTTACGCGTCAATTAAATCGGAGAAAAATGTCTGACCAAATTTATATCAGTTTTAATTTTTTGTATTTGTAGTTACTAAATCAAATGGGCAATAATTGGTCGGGACTAAAATTATTGTAGTAAGAGTTTTTTTTTTTCCCCTTATCCTTTCTATATGTTGCAATATGACGAGCTATCTCCGTCATGTCTGTTCTTTCTTACAAATTTTCATTTAGATATGCTAATACAATTTTTTTGAAAAAATCTTTTAATCATTTCGCTCATAAAAACGTGAGACCAACCATAATTTTTTTAAAAAGATTGTCGAAATATTATTTGTCTTCTCCCATAATATCACAAGAAAAATTATTACCACACCGTCTTAAGAAATTAGTGAAGCTGAAGTTCTAGATAACAAACTAATCATGGATGTTTACCTCCGATACCATATCATTAAGAGCCGCAGCCATGAGATCCCAAATGTAGCAACCATCCTTGCCAGATGGATCGTCGCTTCTTCTTCCCAAAAATGTCAAAACCATGCAACCCCCTTCAACTACTTCCTCCGCACGACATTTGAGGAAAAAAGAGAAATCCCTCTGAAATTGTTTGTAGTAAGCCATGAGGACGTTTAAGGGGCTTGTGCTAGACATGTAAATGTTGCCTTTGTTGTTCTCTATGCCCTCAGGAACCTAATCGATCACCAATAAAACAAGTGATTTATACACCACTTCTCTAGTTGTGCAGATCAAGTGAATTGTGGTCTGACCAATGATAGAATCAGAAAAGTGTTAATTAAGGATTTTGTCTCTGTAAAATTTAAAAGTTTGATTTTAGTTCCTGCATAAAAGTTTTAGTCGCTGCGAAAATTAAAAGTTTGGTTTTAGTTCTTAGAGTTGGATGGGAGTTGACTGTGCTGACGTGGATGCTTCAGGCGCGCTGACCGGCGCGCCACGTGGGATGCCGCATGGCATAACCCGAAAACCCGACCCATGACTAAACACCCAATAAGGGTATACAATTGACTAAACACTGAACACACACAAGAAGGAAAAATTAAGTGTGTAAACCTTAGATAGCCATTGAAGGCTGTAAGAGGAATGGACAAATTGCAGACTTCTGCTGGGGAAAAGCCTGCCGTAGAAAGAACCCGGAACCCCGGAGAAGTAGCACGGACCGGTCCCTTTTCCCATTTCAGTACTTAGTTTCTGTCTGAAGAGTTCAAGGGATCTGAAGATGTTGTTGAAGTCGTTCCCCGGGAGATCATTCAAGAAGACATTGTATTCAGGAGATTTCTGGTTCAGCTCTTTGCGAAGCTTCTCCACAGCCTTAATGACTTCTGACACCACAAAGAAAGTGTTTGGGCCAGAGGAACATCCCAAGTCCGCAATCGCTAGCTTTCTTGGCAGTGTGCTTGTGTAGAGGCTGGTTATGCCTTCCTCTCTTACCGGATGTGTAAGAGTAATCACCTTTTGCTGTACATTATGTGAATTTAAATATATGTGCATTCATAACAAGACCCATACACATACAAATATAAATTTTTTACATGGATCATACTATGGGATATAAATCTTTTGGATACCATTTATATGTAATAAATCCGCAAAGGCATGCAATTATACCTGAACCAAGGAATTGTTTGCATAGCTTGCTTCTCCAACGCCACCGTTCATGTGCAGTACCTGTGTTACTTCCATTCTTCTTTCTTTTGTCTCTCTTTCACTCTTTTCTCAGTATTTTGCTTTTGTGCTTCAATTGGTGAGCGAAGCCCGAACCAACCCCGTATATATATACACATATATACACACATATATAGAATACATAGGAGGAAAGCTACGGTTTAACAAGAAAAAAGATTATTGCTCATATTTTCTTTTCTGTTTTTGTTTCCGAAAAATTAACAGTATCTTTTGGTGTGTGTACGTGTGGCTATCATAGCCGCAGACCCTACGTGAAGTAAATAATTGACCGATCCTACGGAGAACGAGAATGGATGTACGAAATCCGAATGGCCAGACCAATAAGGAAAATCAAGGATACATGATTGGCTACAAATTTAGTTAAGAGTTCGATTTGAAGTTAGGTTAAAAGCTGAATGTGATGGGAAATAGAACACGTCTTCTTGTAAGTTTGATATTTCGCAGAGATACAGACAAATCCTAATTAAAATAAAGAGGTCAATTTTTATTATATTAGGGAAAGATAACATCGAGTCCTTGAAATACCAGATATATGGAATAGAATTTTTTCCCTTTTCCCCGGCAACAAAAACCCATTTTTCTTCGCTCTTTTTTTGGGTTTTTGTTGCAAGCAAATCGGATGGATTCTGAAATGTTGTTTGTAATTTCGACCTTGGTTTGGTTCCAAGAAATTAAAGAAGGTGAACACAACAGTGGCTGTTGGTCTTGGATTACGGGAGAAGTAGCTGCAACAGACACTCTGATGCCCTCATCAGTTTGTGAGTGAAATATAAGATAACAATAATGGATAGAAAAATGTACATCAGCATGAGTAAAACTCACGCTTATATACCATGTAGTGGTCGTATTAGTTCTGTATGTAGACACTCTTTCACTCATGCTTATATATCGTAGCCATGTCTGAATTTTACAACAACTTGAATGGTCAAACAAAATACATTTTCTTAAAGACAAAAGAGAGGAGAATCACATATATGAACATAAAAATACATAGGCAAAGAGTTGTGCACAAAGGTGCATAGAAAACCTGTAACACTCTAGCTAGCTAGCCTACGCTTAAGTCACAAACTTGCTGGCTAAGTTGTTATCTGCTTTGGTGGGGATAATACTTAGTCCCATTTATACTTTAAAAATATTGTTACCCAAAATATGGACCAAATTAAAATTTTCCTTGTACGTTACATAGAGTAAATTAGGAGTCTTGACGCGTTAGAGCATACAATGCGAGCGAAAACATAGCATGCTTAACTATAAATAAAGATATAATTAATACATGCCAAGATAACAAACAACGATCCTTCATAGATTCATAAGCAAATACATAATTAGTATTATAAGTATTAAGTGCAAATATCACATAGAAGTACAAGTACACATATATAATCTACTAGCTAATCGTCTAGTCTTCAGCCACATCCTCCCTTGGGAGCGTTCTTCCTCATGCAGCTCCTCTCCTTGTCCCTTGTCGAATCATGAAGTCATGGATGAGTAGGGTGAGAACATAGCGCTCTCAGTGAGAAACCTTAGGGATTAGGGGATTTCTTATCCTCATTCACGCTTCAGGCCGCCCAGGGTTTTCTAGGTGTTACAGTTATACTATATCCCTACTATTCATTAATATTCATGCTAAGCCTGAGCAGCTTTATCTAAATTATCTATGTGACTGGGGAACCTATTCTTCATTAACTAAGTCATCTGTTCTCTACTTTCCTTCCTAAGTCACATGTAATCACATAATTCACATGATCACATAATAAGCTTCAGTGTGCGTCCACTTATAACCTTGCCCATTTTAATTATAAGCTTTTGCGCACCTCCACTTATGTACAGTTGTATATCACTTAGAGCACATACTCAAGCTCAACCCCTCGTGGCGGTGGCCATATCCGACACAAGCTACGTTTTGTCTCAGTATCGTGAGGACCAGACAGCGCTTAACCTGAGTGGTTCTTCTTTCCACAAAATCTCATCGCTCACGATAAGAGTATCCATCCTTGTACTAGGGATGGCGAGGAGATCTACCGCCGTCCTTGTGCTAGGGACGAGGTAATCTCAGGGTTCAGCTTGCCTTTCCTGCCGGCTAGTGGCACAGTTAGGAAAAGATTGGTTTCCTTTAACATTATTATCCTTTATTTCCTTTTAACGACTTAGTGACGTCACGCCCTAGGGTTCCTTTTTTCCTTTCCTTTCATTAATCCATTTCATGACACATAATTACATAAGATATACATCAATACAGTCCATTCCAGTCAACAGCCTATATATCCAGTTAGGGCTGTCAAAATGGGCCCGATCCATTTACCCGGTTAAATGGACGAACTTTACATGCAAAAAATAGGCCCACGAAAATTTGAAAAAAAATTGGACCCGCCCGTTTATGGCCTGCCTGTTTGCCCTGCGGATCGGCCCGTGAGCTCGTGAAATTTTTAAAAAAAATTTTAAATAATTTTTTTATTTTTTTAATTGTTTTGAATTTTTTTGATTTTTTAATTTTTTTTTAAAAAATAAACGGGGCTAGCGCGCGCGACACTTTTAGGCCCGTGGACCGACCATAAACGAGCCAGACCCTAAAAATATGCATATTTTTTGCCCGGCCCGTTTAGGCCCATGGTCCTAAATGGGCGGAGCATAAACGGGCGAGCCATATATCTAGTCAACAGTTCATATATCTTAAACATAAATCCTTAGTTCATAACAATTAGCATACTTAGTGAACTTAGTAGATCCATGGATAATTGCAAGCAGTATGAAAAGCTATGTTTAAGAAAAGTTTTCGTGTGCAGGAAATGATAATTTTCGAAAAGGGAATTCTGAACTTCAGTCAGGCCACTCAGCGCTACTTGACGAATTTCAGCCCCTAATTCTTGCAATTTTCCATGTTCCACAAGTTTCCTCAAAATCAATCTTCAAAATATTTCTTCCATTATTCATCATCCATTTTTAACGATGATAAACATACTTTCATGTTCCTAAACTCATTTCCATCCTAAATCCATACTTTCCTAACAACCAATTCATGAAGCACATAGCACATCTGGCACGTATAACACATATTCACATCAGTCATACCATCAATTATATACTATCACTAACTTCACATATAAAGAACATAATCTCACGCCTTGAACATAACAAACGTAGACCTAGCCACTAGTACAACAAACGTCTGAGAGGCCCAAGACCTTACCCCAAGGTTTTTGGTAGCCTTAAGATCATTTTTCATGTCTAAAAACTCAGATTTTGTACCCCACTACACGAAATTTCAGTTTTTCCAACGCCCTGTTTTCTTTGGAATTTTTGTTCTAAAAAACCCAATGGACTCAAGACTTTCCCTTAACGTTTTTGATAGTTATAAACCCATATTTTCTGAAAACAAACCCAGTTTTTCATCCCCAAAACCTGAAATTCCCATTTTGCCCTTTTTCACAAAAAGTCTGTTTTCTGCCTGTTTGCTGAGAAATTCATCGGGGACTCCAAAAATCATAAAACATACATCCCCACTCAATTTTTTGTGTAGAGTCCAAAAATAACATTAGTTTTTCATGATGAAAATCTCAGCATACAGATCCCTTCAAAAACGTGTCATAGCCCTAGTTTCAGCTTAGGCTATCCTAACTTCTGACAGAATCACAGACAGCACCAACAATTCCAGACAATCATCAACAACACACACACATATATATATATATATATATATATATATATATATATATATATCAAGGTCACATAAAAGACATCCTAACCACAGATATATCTAGCATAAAACATAGCACAAACATCATCATACATCTTAAATCACATAGACAGTGATTTTGTCGGTTTACCCACGTTTTTGCGTTCGATTACGGGTTCTGCTGCTTCCTTTGGCCTTTTCTCCAGCGATAATGTTTCCTAGTTCTTCTTGGGCTCAACTTTTCCAAGCTTTCTCTAGGGATTTGGAAAGCTTTTTGTAGGTTTAGGTTAGGGGATTTCTGAAGAATTTGAATTGGGTTAGATATAGGAAGTGTCTGGGTCTCTGTTTTGACCGAATAACAGTCGATTGTGTAATCGGACAGAGTTTCGGCAAGGTTTTCTAATATCTCTACAAAATTTCATATTTGGGGGGTATTTATAGGCCTTTTTCCGGAGAATCTCTTTCCAATTTTGCCCTTGGAGCAAAATTCCCAAAATGCCCTTATTTTGTCCTTATTCTAAATGTCATTTTCAAGACTCACCACTTTGAATGTTGACTTGAGCCAAGTGGGATGCTTTATGGCCATGTATTTTGGTGTTTCTTGGTCGGTTTTGTGGCCAAAAATTAGCAGGCTCCGGCAGATCAATTTTGTTCAGGTTTTGGCGTTTCCGATCCCGGAACTCCCCGTGCGGCTGTTCTAAAAACATTTCGATCATGTCCTTGTGATCTCCTAATTTTTTATAAGTAATATTCTAGGGTTATTTAGGTATTTATGAATGCTTGTCTGTAGCCGTACCTTTTACGAATACTTTAGACGGGCGGTTGTGTTCAGACAACAGAAAGAGTTTGGTCTAGTGTCTGCAGAATTTCCCAAAACTGAGCAGAATATCTTCTACAGACATTTTAATCTATCAACTAGTGCAAGACCTTATTTCCCCTAATTAATTTGGGAAATCTTTAATAAGGGAAAAAACGGGATGTTACAAAACCCGCCTAAATGCAAAAGGTATGAGCTTGTAGAGGAGGATGGTGGCTTTCTTTTTTATGAAAAGAATGAGGATTTGAAAAGTATTTTAGGGGTGGTTGGGTGTGGAGAACACACAGTTGGAGCTATGGAGATGGTGGCAGTTATGGAGTTGTTTGAAAGCTTGAATGGAGATAATAGAGAGTTTGGGTGGTTTAGGGCCTTTTGCTCTTGAAAGTGTATTCGAAAAGATGAGTAAAATGGAATGAGATAGAGAAGGGAAGGAGAAAAACATATGGAGTTTTGCCAGTGGAGAAAAAAAGAGGGGGAAAAGGCGACTTATTAGACACATAATGTCATAGAAAGCATGATGCGCAATGCGAGGTGCATCAGAACAGGAAAAAAATAATTTTTGACTTGTATAAGTTGTATAAGGATCAGAAAAGATAATTATAACTAAAACACTAGAGAATTGGGTCCCACATAGGTCTCTGGTCTTTGGAGGACCTCAGGCAGAGATAGAGTTTGCCCTGCGGACAAGTGGATCAAAACTTAACTTTTAAACCATAACTCCGATTGACAAACTGTCAGAAGTTTCAGAATCAGTGCAAAATAACGATGTCAATACTCTAGACATCCTAGAGGTTCAAGAATTAGGCCAGAGACCTTTCTTTGGGTCTCTAGTCCAAGAGTTGACTTAGCAGGACTAACAATTGACTGCTGGTTTGACTAACTGGTCTAGATTGTTTTTGTCTTATTAGCTGACTGAAATAGTATGTTTTCTTATTTGGCTATGTAGTTCAAACATATATCTAGTTAACAGTATAAAGCAAATCTCTACTTATTGTACTAAAGGACAATATTTCGTAATATGGAAAAATGAGATATTACACTCGAGATCCGTCTATCTAGAAAACTCCCGATGTTGTTTTGTTTTAAAAGTTTTATGTATTTTGTAGTATGAGTTCTATAGAGTTTTATGGCTGATATTATGTATATAATGCATATGTTTGTTATCATGTCTGTAAAACGTTTCATGTTGTCATGGGGTCTGTGATTCACTGAGCAATGTCTCACCCCTCATCAATGTTATTTTTTGGATAACATAGAGTACTTGGATTCCACTTCTCTCATTCAGTAGATCCACCTTTCAAATTCTCGGCGAGCTTCACTTTACTATGTAATTAGTTATGCTATTTTTAGTAGTTTATATTTATGTCATGTTTAAAGTGCTCCATTAGAAGACAAGTAGGAAACGTTTAATCATTATATTTTTTTCCTATATTTTTATGCAATGATATCTTATGGAATAAGTTTAGTAGTTTTATTTATGAAAGGAGAAGTTAGTTTAGGAAATGGTTTATGTTTTATTTAAATGAATACATGTTTTTATGAAAATCATGCGACGTTAGAGGTTTTCCTTGTGTACCGTTGATGTATCATAAAGGGATAAAAGGGAGAGGAGAATGATCGGTGAAAAACTGTGTGTGAGGCTCAATTCAATGAAGGACATGAGTGGGGGATGAGATGGGGGCGCAACTAGGGTTAGAGGATGTCAAAGAATGAAGAAAACTAATTTGGGGGTGTCACTTAATGTTTAAAAACATTGACAGGCGTAGGTCTGACTTGTTTAAAACACTCGAGGGCTACATAACAACGCTCGAGCATTTTACCTATTTGAGGCAAACGGCCTCAAGTGCTCAAAACGCTCAAGTGTTGATTTCAAAAATTCGAACATTTTCCTCCAGTGTGGAAAACTTTCTCTGACACCCAATGCTCAACATGTCAGAGTGACACTAGAGCAATCTTTGCGCATCCCTCGAGACCGTGGATTTCGGTCTAAGGGTCTCCCACACTTCCTCTAGCAACGCCAACCCTACTAAGGACACCTAAAGAGTAGGGTATCACAAAATGTATGTGAATGAAGGAGAGGAGGGGCGTTGCAGAGAAGACGATGAATTCTAGCCTAAGGAAGTTGCATAAGTACTGCAATGTCTCTAATGGCGAGAGATTTGGATTATATGCATAAGGTCATAGGCTCAAACTTCATTGTGACTAATATAATTTTTGAAGTACAAAAAAAAAAAAAACCATATTGCTATTTCTCCGTCAGATTAACAATATGCTTGCGGTTATTTTTCTATCATTTATCATAGTCATTAGATTAACCTCCTTACGACAAAAATCATTAAAAACTAGAGCATAAAATGTTTTGAGTATTATTGGTAATATTTTTGGGAAATAATTGAATGTACTATTATTAACACACTTAAAATTATAAAACAGTTCAAAATTAAATAATTAAAAAAATTACATTTAAGATTTAAATAAAGAACATTCTAGTAAATAACAAAAATTTATTTAAAAATTATACTTTAATTCAATAAATATAAATTAATCCTAACGTCTGAAGTTAAATCAATTGACAGCTGCATTAAAAAAATTCAATTTCGTGGTATAGTGCAATTGCTGAAATCAACAACATCTGATGTAATTGGATTACGTCATTAGCATGACCTGTGCAGCTTACCTCAACCTCAATGACTGACACGTTTCTCTTAACCAAATTAATTTAATGATGACTAAGGAAATTGATTACTGGTTTTACGCACTCTCCTTCCAGAAACTTGATAAATCATCAAAACAAATTTGATATTGCCATTTTTATTGAAACATATTCTTATTAGAATAATTCTGGAGTAAAATGATATAGTTTCAATTATCTGCACGATTGGTTGTTGACATAAAGTAATGTAAAATTCCTTTTCTTAACTGTCTATCAAAGTTAATTTTAAATAAGTTAAAAATATAGAGATTAATCTTATGGGCAGGGATGAAAAAAATATCTAGGAAACCAGATATTCATGGGTAGTACCTGCGACAAGTATGAGTATGCTCACAATTTTCGTACCTATAGGAATGAATATCCACCAATTTATTAATGAGTATGAATATGAGAATTGAGATGCTTGACTCATGGATATTCGTTATGTATCTATTAATGAGTATATAATTATGTAAATATCTTTACTTATATAAATAGAAAAACCAAAAATCCCAAATTGTTTTTATCTACAACATTATTGCAATTTTACTATGTATTTTTTAAATTTAAATTGTCATTTTTTAGTAATAATATTGTAATATATTATTTTTTATTGTGATTTTTATAAATTTTTTGCAAATATCACAAATACTCATGGATATCCACGGGGATTCAAATCTCTGCAGGTACGGGTAATGGATACTCATGATGAGTATTGAAACATCCTAACCAGCTAGCTTATGCTTAGGTCATAAACCAAGCTTAACCAGGTTGTTATCTACTTGGTGGTATTACTTGTAGTCCCTATATGTTAGAAAATATCCCTTTACGAAAATATGGACCGGTTCAAAACTTTCCCTTGCATATCCTTAATTGTAAATAGGAGCCACGCGTGAATAGGAAATATATTACAAGCGGTAGAGCCTTACGACGTAGCGATAGTTAACCGAGTTAATTTACAAGTACAATAATAAGCAAACAATGATAAACAATGTTACACTAATGGTCCATCACATATAAGGCAAGCCATAATTTACATAATTTGTTTAGGAATACATTTTACATATATCATGCTACAAAAGGGGTCTCTGGCGATGAAACTGAGGACTGATGGAGTATTATCCATTGAGTCCGTACAAAATACCACGAGAGACTACACTACCACTCCATCACTGCTCCTCATCTGGATCCTCGTCCGGATCTTCTTCCTTCTCCGAGTCTAACTCCATGGGGTCCTCCTCGTCCAAATCCTCTGTTATGGTTGCTGGGGAGTCTAGGACTGGCAAGTCATCCTCCTCCTCGACTTCTCCGGTGATCTCGGGGATCAAGGGCAGATCTTGGTGTGCTGTGGAGGGTCCTGCCTTAGCGTCGTGAGGACAAGGGGCAAGGCGGCGTCTGAAGAAAGGGTTGACCCCCTTCCTCGGTCCACGACGGTAAAAGTGCAACTAGGAGACAGGTGGTAAGGAGTTCGGGTCAACCTCGACGTCCTTCTCATACAGTAGAGACTCCTCGTCATCATCGACGAGGACAATCGAAGTGGCGGGAGTAGATCCCAAGCTAGTGGTGGGTAGGCAAGTCCATGCTCCTGTGGTAATACTGTTAAGGGGGTCAAGCTACGGGATCCTCCTTTGTAGCCGCGTCTGGTCTGTCGGCAGAATGCTCGTCTCTGTCATCTGGAATCACAAGCTAGTGGGGGTGAGAACGATGCGTTCTCAGTGGAAATCTATAACGATCACTACCTTGCATTAGCTCAATCATGATCCAGCCGCTCAGGAGTTTCCTAAGTGTCATGCCATCCTATTTTTCCTAGTTCATTTTCATTCTTGCTATTCCTGAACAACTTTATCTAAGTTACTTAGTGCAAGGGGAAATCTAATCTTTATCCTAGTCGTTAGGTATCCTCTATCGTGCTTATTAACGTTGATCATCCCATACTTAGGGTACTTTAGGGGTTTATCTTAAGGCAATCGGCCAAGCCTTCTTGCCATACATACTTTATACATATACATATACATATACATGCATACATTTACCATTAATGCATGAGGGGCTTAGGGACTTACTCTTACGCGCCCTAAGGCTGCGTCCTTTTCGTTACTTCTCTGTCCATCATTCTCCTTTGCGACGTGGGACCGTCGTCCCCAGGCGGCTTGTAGCATCCCACTTTTCCCCTTAGTAAAGAATTCGCAAAAACAAATATAAAATAATTTCTAAATTAAGTTAGGAAGATTAGGGTAGGAATCTTTAGGCTCAAAACATCCGGAGAACTAGGGCTTTGCCGTTGGGTGAAATTCTGCAGACAGCGGAATGGTTCTTTGTGGTCACTGGAATTTAACGACGTATCAAAGGTATCTAAGAAGAATACTCCTCCGGAGAAAAATTTACAAATGCCTTTGGTCAACTTAAATTCTATGTTAAGGGAGATTAAGGGATCACGACGGTATGCCCGAAATATTTTTCGAACGACTGTGCGCGACGCATCGGGACAGCGAACGACCCAACGCGAGCAAACGGGACTAGGAGGAACCCAAAATCTGAATTCCCCACGTGATGCTATCATATTTTCTAGGAAAAATTAATAAAATAAAAGTTACTATTCTTGATGTGACCTTTTATTTATCTAGGATAATTAAGTAAATAATTAATTAAATTACAAATGGCATAATGGTAATTTTGGAAAGGATAAAATGGTAATTTTGGGGGTCCAAAGCCAGCAGATTTTGTGGCTATAAATAGCCATACCCCAACCCCTTTGATTCACACACAAATCCTCTTGGAGTAGCTGAAGCTCTGCTTGCGCGCGCTGCGGTTGTAACATCCCGCATTTCCGGGAGCGGAGAGCCCGTTAATTTCGTCGCCCCGAACGGCCGGGAGACGCCGAGGAATCATGGGGAGAGGAGTTAAACCTCTGAAACCCTAGAAATTAGGGAAACAGGCTAGGTTTAGCTGTCCCGTAATTTTTCGGAGTCGCGGACAAGTTTCGACTCGAACGAAAATTTCTCGGATACTGAAAACTGCCCGAGGGATTTTTTGACTCGGCAAGAAAGCCCCAGACCCTGGAAAAAAACTGCTCGGACCAAAGGGAAAAATAAATGGATCACGACGGTATGTCTGGAATATTTATAGGGCAACCGGAGGTGAGACGTTTCGAACAAAACGCGACTGAGCGAAGACGGAGCCAGACAGAGGGGTTAACTTCTGAGGGAAGTTAAATAATAAATAATAATAAAATAAAAAAAACTGAAGCAGAGCTTCAGCAAAAACAAATAAAGGAAAGAAAAGAAAAGGAAAAAGGAAAAGAAATAATTTTACTGTGCGTGGTTATAAATAACCACATAATGGTTATAAATAACCACGTAACTTTTGAAAATTTACGTTAACTTTCACCTCTTTCACAAACTACCGGTCCCGTTCCGACACATCTAAGTTTCGTGCCGAGTCTCAGAAAAATCACCGGAGCACGCCATTCTCAAGAGGAATTTCTCCATTTCGAAGTTACCGATTCGGAATCTCCATCGGATGTGGGTAACCCTAAGCCCATTGTCTATGTGGTTTAATTTATAACTGTATATCTGTTGTTTTGTATTTTTGACTATGAAAATGTTAAGTAGGGTTTTTGGGAGAATAAGGGCAAAAAGGGTTTTGGAAAATTTGGATGAATGAAATGTATAACTGTACTGATTGGAACCTAGGAACAGTGGAAAATGGAGAACTGAAGTCTCGGGGATGCGATTTTGTAGCTTTCATTCGAATCCCTGAGGTTTTCAGTCGAATGAAAGCCAAAGGAAGCTTTCATTCGATTGACTTCCCAAGACGTCGAATGAAAGGAAAATTTCGGATTTCATTCGATTGAATTCCAATAGGATTCGAATGGGAGGATCCTGATGCCTTTTAATCGACGAAACCCCTTTCTAATCGAATGAAGGAACTCTTAGGGATTTCATTCGAATGCCCCTCTAGTATTCGAATGAAACCTGGCACACTTGAGGTTTTAGGGGTTCCAAGGGATCCAATAAGTACAATTGCGCCTCTTATGGCACACAAAAGCATGCATCATGAGAATAGATCACTAAAGGTCATGATTGAATGAAAACCTAATAAAGAAAGATAATAAAACGTAGGAACTAGAGTCCAATGAGAAAGATAAAGGTGCATGAGAACCTAAGTACAAAGATAAGAAAGTATGATTTCTGTCTGGTTTAGCCCAAAGGAAGGTGACCAGAGTGTGTATAATATCGGTTAAAAGAAAGAGAATCCACCCATGCATAGTGCACAAGAGCAGGCTCAAAGGGAACACAGGCATTGTGCACGTCACCATGTTCGAAGGGAACGCATGGGGCTCGATCACGTCACCAGGCTCGAAGGGAACGCATGGGACACGATCACCTTGTATTCATGTCTATGTGATTAAATGTGGTTATGTCCCGACCATGTCACCATGCACGAAGGGAACGCATGGGGCAGGGTCACCGGGCATAGGTGTACGACGGTCTAGGGTAGAAAGCGCGAGAACCTAGATAAGCAAGACTAGATCCCCAATCACCTAGATAAATTAGATAAAGTTGTTCAGGGTCTTAGCAAAGAAAATAATCAGTAGGATTCTAGTATGCATGCTCACCTAGAGATCCCCTGAGCGGCCTGGAGGATACCCAAGAAAATAAACATTTGCTGATGCGACAGAAGCCCCACTGAGGACCAAGAGCTCTCATCCTCACTCGTGTATGGATCCAGCTTGCAGCTATGACTTCCCCGCCAGCGAAAGACATATGGTTATTCACCCGTACTCGCATGCGCAACTACCGTACAGACACTCTTCTCGAGATGAGCACCTTCGCACCAGCGCGTATACCGGACGAGCCCGATCGACCTCCTAGACAGAGACTCAGAGCCCCAGGGTCCTCACCGATGCATTCGATATGGATTGACGAGCGTCCCAGGTGCAGCAATCGAGATCCCTCCACCTCGACAGAGATGACGAGGTGCCCCCGTCAGAGTTCGAGCCGGAGCCGGAGGCCGTGCCAGCCGCAGACCCCGTCCCATCCACACCCCCAGTACGAGGTCGGGGTCGATGTACGACTGCCCGTAAGCGGGTTCTTCCTGTTTTACCACGCCAGTTCGCCACGCGAGACTTCACGGCAGTGATGGACGTGTCTAGCGAGGAGGAGGACCCCATCGAGCTCCTCGAGGGTAGTAGGTTTAGGGTTGTACCGTACACGAAGTGAGTAGTACCACTCGTGTGCGTAGTTTTTCTGTTACCCGTTGTATATGTATCTTATGTGGACTTTATGTATGTGAAATACTTAGACTTACATATGTATAAGATATTAAGGTACTGTGTATATTAGGGCCCCTACATGTATGTCCCGCCGAATGATTTCCGGTGTCAGGTATGATTTTGCACTTCCCTTACCTTTAGTTATGCCGTTATACGATATATCATCTGTATGGCTCTTTACTTTCTGTATGATCGTACTTGTCAAAGAAAATTTCAAAATGGCCCGTATTTTCTGTAACCCTAATTTGAACCAGAAATATAGAACATTAGTAGTTCGTAGGGCCAGAGTTCAACCACCTAGCCAGGGAGGCCTATGACTTAAGCATAGGCCAACTAGCTAGGGTGTTGCAGCAGTCACGCTGCTGAAAGTGCGAGAGTGTAGGGCACCCGCACCCGTCAACCAACTGAGTAAATGCCACTGGTGTGGAAAGAGCGACCATATCACTAGGGATTGTCCAGCAAACCACCAACTCCCAGTTAACCACGCAGAAAAGTCTTCGCTATGGTGGGAGAGCCAAGCGAGGAAGAGGAACAGCTTGCTTCGGGTAAGTAAATCGAAACTTCCAGGAACCTTAAACGTATGCCAATTTCGGGGATGAAATTTTTCTTAGGGGGTGGAATGTAACATCCCACTTTTTCCTTAGCAAGGATTTCACAGGAAAACTACTAGTAGAAACTTTTCTGTTTAGTTTTTCAAAAATCTGAAGACAATTAAAAGATTTCCCTTTGTCCTTAGAATTTGACGGAAAAATCAAACCGTTGGAAAAACGGATTTCTGCTTAGTTTCTAACGATTCCACAGACACTAGAACAGTCCCATTTGACCCCGTTTAGCCAGTAGAACTGAGTAGTGGGCCCCAGTCTCCAGAAATTATACCTTATGGAGGGAAAGATTACAAAATACCCTAAATTAGCCCAAAACCTCATAAGGGAAAATGAGCGAGAACAGGCGATCGCTGAAACGCTAGCGAAACGGTCCTGTTCGAACACTGGCAAGAGAAAACGAGGCATCAAAGGTATCTGTGAAGAATACTCCTCCACAGAAAAATTCACAAATGCCTTGAGTTGACCTCAATTCTATGTCAAGGGAAATTAGGAGATCGCGACAGTATGCTCGGAATATTTTTTGGATGACCGTGCGCGATGCACCGGCACTGTGAGCGACCGAACACGAGTGAAACGAGACCGGGTGGGACCCAAATCTGAATTGACCACTTGGGTAATCAGATTTTCCAAGAAAAAAATTAAAATAAGGGTCACTATTCATTGATTTGACCTAATATGACCCCATAATTATCCAAAATAATTAATTAATTAAGAAATTAAATTAAAAATGGCAAAATAGTAATTTTAGCCAAATTTTATGGACCACTTTACCCCCACCAGCCACGGTCTCCCTCCCCTATAAATACCCCCTCATTTTCATTCATTTTCACATAATCACATCTCTCCCAAAACTCTGTCGGAAAAACGTTCGGTCTAGGAACTCTGCTGAAACACTATTAGGAATTGGGAGCCAGTTAAAGAACTTAACACCTCACCTCCATAGCCATCTCAAATCCTCTTTAGGACTCTAAGAAGGTGGGTAATCCTAACCTAGCTCACCTCCTTGGTGGCCTATGTGCTTGTGTGCTTGGTTGTGCCTATTATGTGTTATGTTAGAATTGCTTGGTTAGGATAGGCAGATGACTTTGCTATATTTTTTAAGCTAGACATGATTGTATGGTAATGGTTGGAACCTGTGGTGAAGCCCAAGAAGTGGCCATGGAAAAACGGTTTCAAAGAACAACAAGAAAACAAATGGGGAACTTCAGTTACGACCAGGGCACTGAGCGGCCTGGGTTATAAACTTTAGTAAATGTTTTGAAAACTGATCTGTGACTAGGTTGACTCCAGGGGACTGTTGAGTGGTACCAATGGGCATTGAGCGGTATCAATGGGCGCTGAGCGGTACCACTGAACACTGAGCGACTTCAATGGGCGCTGAGCGGCCTGCACCGTGGTTGCTTCATGGGAACCATTTTATGAAAGTTTATGAAAGTAAAGTTAGGAAATGTATTTTATGCTACCTGGTTCCAATACTCCCATGCCCAAATGACTTATATTTTGATCACGACGGAATTATGTGATGATATATTTATGTGTTGAGAAAGCATGCATCATGAGGATAGATCACTAGAGGTTGTTGCTTAACGAATGCTTAATGAATGAAAATGATAATGAAATGTAGGAACAAGAGTATGATGAGAAAGATAAATGTGCATATGAAAGGTCAAAGTTATGAATAGAATGTTATGAAAGGTCAAAATTATGAATGGAATGTTATGAAAGAAAGAATGAATGAATGATGATGTAAAGAGTAAATGATGATACGGTCTACTTCTGGCTTAGCCCAAAGGAAGGCGGCCCCTCGCCACCCGGTAAGGGGGTGGAGTCATGTGTCCTCGAGGAATAGGCAGAAAAGGCAGGTCGAACACTGCCATGTGGGTCGACGGGCCCAGGGGTGTACGTGGGAGAATGACACAAGCCAAGGAATGATGTTAAGTCTCATACATTGGTGCGCAATAGCAGGCTCGAAGGGAACACATGCATTGTTGCACGTCACCTTGCTCGAAGGGAACGCATGGGGCCCGATCACGTTACCATGCTCGAAGGGAACGCATGGGGCACGATCACCTTGCATACATGTATATGTGGTTATGATGTGGTTATGTTAGGACGGTTAGGAATAGAAAGCGCGAGAACCTAGATAAAGAAGACTAGTTCCCCAATCACCTAATAACTTAGATAAAGCTATTCAGGATCCTAGGCAAAGATAATAATCAGTAAGATTTTAGTATGCATGCTCACTTAGAAACCCCTAAGCGACCTGGAGGATGATCGAGAAAATGAACGATAGATAGTGCTAAGGAACCCAACTGAGGACTAAGAGTTCTCACCCCCACTCGGTTATGGGTCCAAGTGTGTGAAGCGAATGGTTTGACGAGTGAGATGCATGGTAACTTGTGGAGGGACGTAGCAGGAGCGTTCCAGGGCTTGAGCAAAGTGAAGACGATCGCGCTAGGGCGATAAATGTTTTGTATTATGTTTTATTGCCTCATACATTTTTTGTAAATATATATTACTAAGGCTATGTGCACTTATGCTTTGGGACCTTGGTTGTAATTATATATATATATATATATATATATATATATATATATACATACACATGCTCTACTTCGGTTATTAGCGACTGTTGTTATATGTTCGTTTAATCTCCTAGTTTATAAATTGATAAAGCACACGAATGATTTTCAAATTGGTCCATATTTTCGCGTAAGAGATATTTGCAAAGGTAAAAGTAAGGGCTGAAGGTAACCCGACACAACGGATAACAACCCTGTGAGCATTGCTTACTACCATGGAAGTGGGCAGTTAGCAGGGTGTTACACTTAGGTTAGGGGATCTCTGAAGAATTTGAACTGGGTTGGATATAAGAAGTGTCTGGGTATCTGTTTTGACTGAATAACAGTCGATTGTGTAATTGGACAGAGTTTTGGCAAGGTTTTCTAAGTTCTGACTGAGCTCCTCTTTCCAATTTTGCCCTTGGAGAAAAAATTTCCAAAATGCCCTTATTTTGTCTTATATGACATGTCCTTGTCATGAGTCACTACATGACTCATAAGTTTGAGTCTTGACTTGGCCACATGGTACCCTTCTGGGCCGTGTATAAGCTTGTGTCTTGGCCACTTTTGTGGCAAAAAATTAACAGGCTCCGGAAGATCAATTTTGATCAGGTTTTATCGTTTCCAGTCCCGATACTTCGCGTATGGCTGTTCTAAAAATATTTCGACCACATCTTTGTGATCCCATAATTTTTTCTAAGTAATATTCTAGGGTCATTTAGGTATTTATGAATTCTCATCTGTAGCCGTTCCTTTTACGAATATTTTAGACGCGCGGTTGTGTTCAGGCGGTAGAAAGGGTTTGTTCTAGTGTCTGCAGAATTTTCTGAAACTGAGCATAATTTCTTCTACAAAAATTTCAATCTAAGAGTTTATATTTTTAATAGTTTAACCTACAACGAAAATTGCTAAACAATTGACGAGCTAGATTGTTGTTAAGGAGGAAACGGGATTCTACAGGATGAATTACCAAGGAGGGTTATAAGATTTTGCTTGTTAATCGTCCTTTTGTGCATGTGGGCACCCTGTGATTCCTTCAAAGGCTAGCAAAATTGCTCCTTCCCTTTGGGACCAAATGCTGATCATGTTTGGTCGTTAGCTGTTCCGATGTTCCTCGTACAGGTATCCGAAGACACTAACTTGAGTTAATCCGCCAATGTTTCTCGTATAGGATTTGAGTTAATCTAAGGTGTTTGTGAACGTTCCCCCATAACCATATATTTTATAGATACCTTAGACCCGCTATTGTACTTGGAGGACAAAAAGGATCCGTTTTAGTGTCTGCAAAATTTTTAAGAAAACGGGCAGAATTATTTCTACAGACACTTTTAATCCAAAGGCTTGTGTAAGGGCTTGTTCCCCTATTTAATTTATGAAATCTTGGTTAAGGAAAAAATCAGGATGTTACATACTACATCGACGAGGCCAATACGTGGTAAGACGATGGAGGGACCACGGCGGGACAGTTCCAGAACAGCAGCAGGATCTTCACTTACGCGTTAGGGCGATCAATGTTTTGTACTATGTATGTGGTCTAGATAGACCATTGACTTGTTTGTAAATTCTGCAATAATTGTTAGTAAGCAAATATGTGATTTTGTGCTAGACTGTGTACTTGTATATATATATATATATACTATACATGTTCTATTTCGATTATCGTCTAAGTTGCTTGAGACGCTAGCGTTTATATACGTATATGTTGTCTTGATCACACACGGCTCCTAGTTTATAAATTATTAAAGAAAGGAGAAAGGTTTTCAAAACGGTCCATATTTTCAAACAAGAAATATTTGCCAAGCTAAAAGTAGGGGCTAGAAGTAACCCCACCAATGCTGATAACAACCCTGTAAGCAGTGTTTACGATGATCGCGTAAACGACAAGTAAGGGTGTTATATTTGCCCTTCTAAAATCAACAAATTTCTTGGCGCCTGCCTCTTTAGCCATCGGGGCAGGATTTCGATGAGCGGCAACCGCTGCCATTTGAGTGGTACTGATAGGTGTATTTTGTACCCTATTTTATTATTCTATAATTGAACATTGTATATTAAAAAATGTGTAATTTTAATGCNGGCTTGGGCCTGAGCTTGAGTGGCTTGGGCCATCTCCCTAAGAATACTGGCGAGGTCTGTAGGTTCCATGGTACGTTGTGTCGTGTCTCTATGTGGTGGCATGTTTAATCTGTGGTACCTGCACAATGCCGAGTTAATCAGTCTCAAGATAGGCTGGTACACATGAACTTACCACATACCACTTAGCAGAAACATACACCGTTATCATGCTCGAAAGCGTAGTCCAACTCACTCCTCAGGCTCTCTTGGACCAAACTGCTCTGATACCAAATGAAACACCGTAGCTAACTGCTTACGCTTAAGTCGTACGCAATGCTCACTAGGTTGTTTATTACTTGGTGGGAATACTTATAGTCCGCTATTATAATTCAAAATACTTACTCTTGAAAATATGGACCGATTTTAAACTTTTCCTTTCATAGTTTATTTCATAAGATATGAGCCTTGCGTGGATTGGAACATTTAATATAAGCAATAAAGCCTTTAGGCTTAATCGTTATCAATCCCGCATCAAACAACAGATAGGTAAGCAAGCATACGGTCCATCACGTATATTAACAAGAATTTGCATAGGTGTTACAATAAATAATATACAAGCATCAAGTTTGTTGAAATACAATATTTGTCTACAAAACATAAGGGCTAACTGGTACACATCACACTTAGCCCTCACAAAACTCTTGCTGGACCAGTCTTCTTGGGGTGTCTGCCTTAAGTCACAGCCCTTCACGGCTCCTCTTACGGCACGTTATAGTCCTCGTCGTAATTTCCTGAAGTCATAAATGAGTAAGGGTGAGAACGACATGTTCTCAGTGGGAAAACCTTGAACACTGGGGGCATCGTATTTTCTTTGGTTATACTCCAGGCCGCTCAGGGGATCTCTATGTGTACATGTATACTAAAATCCCTACTGATTATTATTAGCCATACTAGTCTTGAGTAGCTTTATCTATGTTACTAGGTGACTGGGAAATCTAATCTTGCTTTCCTAATTATAGGTTCTCGTGCTTGTTAGTTCTGACCGTCTGGGTATCGTGTCATAGGATCATGCACCTACATAACTTGTACTTGGTTGGACAGTTTCATGATGTTGTTTCACTCGATAAGGCCCAACACGTACGTGTATATACATACTTACATGATTACATACATAGATCTCTTATGCGCCCTGGCGCTGCGTCCTTCTTGTTACTGTAGTCCTTTCACCCTTGTAGTTGTGGCCATACAAGTACAACATGCTTTTGTTTCCGTATCGTTGACGACCAGGCAGCGCTTAAACTAAGTGGCAGCTAACCACGGATGCACGATGTCATACTTACATTGGCAAAAATAGGAAGAACCATCCAACTGCGGGGATGGCCAGGGGTCGGACCTTGGACTCAACCGAGCGTGAACTCGTGGGTCAACCCTTGGACTCAACCGTGCATGACTTTGCTCATCTTATTCTTTGGGCCCCCTTACTAGGTCAGGCCTTGGCCTACCTTTATCATGTTCAGGCCTGGGCCTACTTTTATGATGGTCAGGCCTATGCCTATGCTTATAAAATCAGGCCTAGGCCTGGGTTTACCTTTTCTTTATCATGAGATCAAGCCTATGTCTGTGTTCATCTATAACTAATCCATCTTGCTGGACTGGTGAGGGGCTTGACCGTTGGACATGCCAAGTCAGGGGATTTCCTATTATACAACTACATACTTTCTTCAAGGTACACTGGACCCTCTGTGGCCGGAACCTTCTTAAGACATCACTTGTTCCCTTAGGGGGTTAGCTTAGGGGCCTAAGGCTTCCCAGGCCACTCAGCGGCCTAACTTGGCTGCTCAGCACTCCCTTGGGGCCGCTTAGCAGACCCTGATATAACATCCCGAATTCTTCCCTTATAAAAATTTCGCGAAAATCCACAATTTTTGCTTAATTGAAGGCACAATCAGGACAATTATTTGGACTAGAAAAATTATTTAGAAAATTAATTACTTCCAAACGCCAGTCAAATAATTGTTTCGTGACCTCACGGAGTGCCACGAGGTCTGTGCCAATTTTCGTCGAAAACCAAAATTCCAGTAGGCACCCAAGGTATCTGTAAAAATTACCCTCTGGGAATAAGTTCACAAATACCTTAACCTGACATACCACTATGATCAGGGAAATTAGTAGATCGCAGATATGTGTTAAGAATATTTTTAGGATATCCGAACACGAGCGAAAAATGACAAAACTCGATCAAAAATTTACCAGGACCCCTGAAGCCTATCCACAGGGAAGATATTTTCAAAGAAATAATAATATAATATTATAATTATAATTAAAGAGAAAAGGGAAAAGAAAAAAAGAAAATAGAAACAGAAGCAGGGCTCTGGGCTATAAATACCCGAGCCCTTGCTACTTCACTTCACACAAGTTTCTTTCATTTTCACATACTACCGGTTCTGTTCGTGCACATCGCGATTACGCTACCGGACTTTGGAAAAATAGGGGGAACATACCTACGTGAAGAGGATATTTTCCTCATCACTTCTACTGATCCCAAATTTTAGTTTGAGGTGGGTAACCCTATGCCCACTGTCTATATGGTTATTCATATGACTGTATATGTGTAATTGCGTGTATTTGATTAGAAAAATACTTTGTAGAAATTTTCGGTTCGGGAATAAGTTGTGGAAAGAAGTTATTGTTGACTTTGATGTTTGGAAACCATAACTATACCTGTTGGATCACTAGAAAATGAGGAAAGAAGTTACGGTGACTGGCACCTGGGGAAAATGCTCTCGGGAGCCAATTTTTAACATGGTCAATCGATTTAATTCTCATGGCATTCGAATTAAAGACTCTGAGATTTCAATCGATTGAATGATTCTTTCAATCGAATGAAAGACTGAAAAGGATTTCAATCGAGTGAATTCCTCAAGCAATCGAATGAAAGAATTCTCAGGGTTCATTCGAATGAAACCCGAGTTATTCGAATACTTCCTGAAGAACTTGAATTTTTAACTGTTCTATGGGATCTAACAAGTATAGATATGTATGTTATTGTGTATGGAAGCATGTGTCATGAGGAACCGGCCGTCGTATGACTTACGATGACCGTAGAGAACTAGAAGTCATCAGCTAACATTTAAGAAGATCATAATTGAACTCTACGGAACAATGAGTTGAACGTTGGCATCAACCCGATCTTATAGTAAAGTAAGAAAGAATAATAAAGCTTAGAATTTACAGTCAAGTCAGTTGTCTAGTACGTCCCCAAGTGTGGACAAAGCAAGTCTATCCCCAAGCGTGGATAGGATATCCCCAAGTGTGGATAACATGAGTCAGTTCCCAAGTGTGAACAAAGTCAGTCTATCCCCAAGCGTGGATAGGAGGTCCCCAAGTGTGGACAATTCCCAAGTGTGAACCAAGTAAGACTATCCCTAACTATGGATAGGTCCCCAAGCGTGGACGAAGTGAGTCTGTCCCCAAGTGTGGACAAGAAGATAGGTCAAGAAGGACGCGTGAGTAAAGCCAGAATCCCCCACATGCATAAGATATGTGAATTATATGAGTAGAATTATATGAGTATGTAAGCATGTATATGTACATATATGATGGGACTTGTCGAGTGAAACAATATCACGAGACTTCCCTCCAGAGTATAAGTCACGTGGGTGGGTGTTCATAGGACATGATACCTAGAAGATCAGGATTAAAAAGCACGAATCCATAGGTAATGTAAAGATTAGAAAATCCTCAGTCACCTAGTAAAGTAGATAAAGCTATTTAGGACCTAGACAAAGATAATAATCAGTAGGGTTCTAGTATGCATGACACCTAGAGATCTCCTGAGTAGCCTGGAAGATAAGGGAGTAACAAAACGATAGGTAACACTAGGGACTTCCACTGAGGACGAAGAGTTCTCACTCCCATTCCTTATGGGTCTAGGTATGCAAAGCGGGTGGATCGACGAGCGAGGAGCGTGGTAGGCGACGAATGACCAGAGCAGAACAGTTCCCGGACGGAGCAAAGTGACCACATTCGTGATAGGTTGATAGATATTTTGTACCATGATCTATGACTCTTGATAACTATTTGTGTAATTACTTATTAATAAACAATGTGTAATTATATGTTGGACCTTGGTTGTGCTTGTATGAATATTTATACTTCTCCTGGCTTATTACCACCCTAACTGCCAGATACATTAGCGTTTGTACATGTATGTTTCCTTGATCACGCACGGCTCCTAGTTTGTAAACTGATATAGTAAAATAATGATTTTCAAAATGGTCCATATTTTCAAGTAAGGAATATTTACCAAGTTAAAAGTAAGGGCTTAAAGTAACCCAACCAAAGCAGAAAACAACCTAGTGAGCATTGTTTACTACGTACGGGTAAACAGTTAGCTAGGGTGTTACACCTGACGCCATACCAATCATAGAATTCAGTTTCCGAAACCATTCCTTATCTTTTTCTCAAGCCGCTCAGCGATCCAGTACAGACCACTCAGTGCCCTGAGTGTAAAAACACTGTGCGATGGCATAACCATTCAGGCTGCTCAGCGGACCTCTCAAGCCGCTCAATGCCCTGGGCGTGATGCATGTCCACAGCTTTGTTATTTTTCCTTTTCTTCACCTGCTCCCCAAAACACTCCCATGCACACTTCTTAGGGTTCCACCACAGGTTTCAACAATCACAATATAACAAGTTCTAGCTCAAAGAACAAGTCAAAACCATTCATGCATCATTAACTTATCGTCTATTACATAACTCATAACAATTCACATAATCACATACAATCACATAGAGGTCACCAAGAGGTGAGCAAGCTAGATTTACCCACTTTCTTGGAGTCTTGTGGGTGCTTAGGAGGGTAAGGCAAGGTTTCCAAGAGTGCATAGCTTTCCTTGCTAGTTTTCCGGTTTCGGCAGCGTAACGGCAGGGTTTCTGAATGGAACGAATTTAAGTAAAAACTAAGAGATGAGAAAGTGAGGAAATAAAAAGCCATGGAGGGCTATTTATAGGCCTCAAGGCCATGTGGCCTTGGCATTTCTTGGCCACAAAATTAAATGGAAAAAAGAAAAAGGAAAATAAAAGGATAAGAATGCTTTGTCATCTTTTCCTTTTTGACCAAAATGCTTGGTCCACATAAGGGGAGAGAAATCATGAGAGAGGCTGATTGCCTTGGGCCATGGCGCCCACTTTTTAGTTCGGTTTGGTCGTGTTTGGTCGTACGCTGTCCGGGTGCTTCGCGTAGGACTGTTTGAAAAATATTTTGATCCCACCATCATGATCTCTTAATGATTCTAGTGAGGAATTTTAGGTTCATCCAAGGTATTTGTAAATTTATATTCATAAAAGTATTCTTTACAGATACCTTTGATGTACGATTAAATTCCAACGGCGAAAGGCGATAAATCTAGTGTCTAATTTTTGCGGAATTGCGAACTATTGCTTTATTTGGTGCTTTTGGGAGAGAAAATTGGGATTTGAAATTCTAATCTAATTATATTACTTATATATATATTTATTATGCGAAATCTTTGTAAAGGAAATAATCGGGATGTTACAGAGGTGGCAGTGGCGGCGTCAGCTAGAACGACGGCTGTGGCGAGAGTGGTGATTTGGAGAGTTGGAGAGTTTGGGAGTACTATTGGTTGGAGAGAATGGGGCTGCCGCAGGGGGAGGAGCTTTTAAAGAAATGGCGTTTCAGGTTACCATCGGACATATCTGACGATAGCGTGAAATTAATTGACTGAGATGTGAACGTTAAAGAAGACGTGTCGATTGTTATTCTGAGCCGGTTACTGTCAGACATCTCTGACGGTACCTTTACAATTATTGTTTCGAGGCACGACCTCAAACTTTTGCATCGGTTGCTATTCCGAGGCCGTCACCGTCGACTATTTCCGACGGTAACACGTGCAATTATTGTTTCAAAGAACGAGCTCAAACTTTTGTTCCGTCGGATGGATCCGACAGTAACTATTTATCTAAGGGTTTATGGTTTAGGGTTTAGGGTTTATGTTAGTACTTTATCGTCAGTGTTGGCCGACGGTAACCTTTTCTCATTACCGTCATCCCACTTACCGACGATAATGTCTTTGTTTCTAATTTTTTTCATGTTTTTATTTAACATATAATTTTTTCCTAATTTTTTCTTTTAGACATTTAATTTATTTTTTAAATTATTATTTATTTTTAATTTAATTATTATTTAATTATTATTGATTTAGGTATAACATAAATATTATTAATTGAATAAACTAACAAACTAAACAAATAAAAAAAATTTAATTGAATATATCACATATATTACAAACTAAAAAATTAAAAAAAATTACATTAATTAAAAGTTTAAATTAAAAAACTACAAACTAAAACATCATTCTCCTAAATCGGTGGGAGTCCATCCCAGTTTAGCTTCAAGGCCGCCATACCAATTTAGCTTCATGCAAGGTCCTCATCCTAGTTTAGCTTCAAGGTCGCTATCTCGGTTCGGGGGTTGGAGAGGTTGTGAGACTCATTGATTATGCACAGTGATTTATGCAAGGAAAATGTTACCTTCGCATCTACTCGTAACACTGATGAGAAGTATGATGGATTTTGTAGAGGGAAGAATGCACTCAATTGCCTAAACCATAAACCATATATTCTTGTTCCCCATACTTCTTTCCCGACCCAATTTTATGCCCCGATAGAGCACAACTTTCGTAGCGGGAAGAATGTACTCAATTGCATAGAGAAAACCATATTCTTCTTCCCCGATTTGATGCCCCGATAGAGCTGGTGCATGCAGGCGTCGACGATGGTGAAAGGGTGGCATAAATGGTGGCGCGATGAGTTTGAGAGAGTGTGAGAGTTTGGAGAGGATGGAAGAGACGCTGCGAGGGAGGGGCTTTTAAAGCAATCGGGGTTCCTATTACAGTCAGACTTAACCGATGGTAACACATCGGTAACGGATACTATTTAATGGTGGTTTGAACATTGGGGAAGACGAGTTTTTCCGAGGAGATTACAGTTGGATTGTTCCGACGGTAACACTCGGTAACGGATAGTATTTATTGTTGCTTTGAAGGTTGGGGAAGATGAGTAATCTGAGGCGGTTACCATCGGTCTTACCTGACAGTAACGTATCGATAACGAACACTATTTATTTCTTCTTTGAATGTTGGGAAAGACGCGCTGGTTAATTTTTGAGGTTGTTACCGTCAGATGGGACCGATGGTAAACACCCACATTTATTGCGTAAACTTGTAATTACTGAGGACGTTACCGTCGGACGTGACCGATGGTAACAGACAGTGGTGAAAACGTGGTAGTTTATGATTAGTGGTACTTTACCGTCTACTGTTACTAACGGTAAAGTTTTTAATTTTTTAAAACTAAATCCTCACACCATTATCGTCGGTCGTCACCGACGGTAAGTTTTTCGCACCTTTTCCCGCGAACAATTACCGTTTATTTTACCGGCAACGTGGTTAGCCGACGGTAATATGGTTCTTTCTTCTCAGTTATTTATGGGCGAACCGGTTACCGTCGGATGTGTTCCGTTATTCGATGGTAATACCGTCGGCGTCATGTCCGACGGTAATAATCAAATTTCTTGTAGTGTAGATTCCCAAAATAAATTACAAAAATGTTTGGTTGATATTAAATATTTCTAGAAACATATGCGTTAATTATTAAAAAAACCTTTAAAAAATAAAATTCTATTAATTATTATTTTATTTTTTAAAATAAAAATTACATTTCTAAAATATAAAAATAAACAATTATAAAATTTTCAACTTTTACTAAGTAGCATAAAGTTAGAAATTAATTTTTAAAATCTTCAACTCATCTAAATTAATTAAATAAAGCACTAAAAAAAGTCAAAGTAACTTCTACATTATTATAACAAAAGATAGTCAACATCAACATAAACATAACAAATGATAGTTATTGTAATATTGTTTCTGTGAGACGATACGTGCCAAGAAGAAAACAAAATTGTGTAGAAAAACCAAATAATAGTGAGGATACATTGATCTTAACCAAATAATAGTGATGATAATTTAGTATTTTTGCACGTTAATTTCATTCCCAAGATATGTAGGGACAAATTCAGGGGGTTTTGTAGGGGCTGCGGGCCCTCGACAAAATCTATAAATTTTCTATATATATATATATATAGAACTTTATATATATATATATAGAACTTTATGTATGTTATAACATGAAAATTGTGGTAGCCTAGTGGTAGATTTTGTATGTAATGTAGGTTACTAAACTTTTGATCTCTCATTCTACTGCTAAAAGTTTCAGTTTTTCTTTTTTGTAATCATTTAAATTTTAACCAGCTAAAACGCTCATCTCACCCTATAAATTTTATTATAAGTTTTACACTTTTGCTTTACTCTTTCCTCCCTTTACTCTTAGTTATGAAAGTTTAATGAAAAATTAAACTATAATAAATTGTAAAGTGTTTATCTCTATTTGCACTCACGTAGAAGAATATAAAAAATTATGCTTAAATTATCAATGTGATTTAGTAGAATCATTTTATCTCGTTCAATTCACTAAGCATCACACAAGCTTAACATTATCAAATTGATGTTATGTCAATCTCTGAGTTATATGTACTAATTGTTTATAAGAATAATTTATAATATTTTTTAATTTATTGTTTTATTTATTTGATATTGACTCTTTTCATTTCAAATGTTATTATTAATAGGCCTTTTTAAGTGTGAATAATGGTAAAAATAAACTCAAAATAAAATGAAAATGTTTTGATTTTGTTAATAGTCTTTTCACTTATAAAGTAAGAGGATTATTAAAAAATTGACAATGAAAAGTTTTATATTGACTAATTTTATAATTTAGAAAGAATTTCTTTCTATATATCAATATATATATATATAATTATTTAATAATATATTATACTATTTATTTGATGACAGTAAATAAATTTTGGCTCCTCCTTTATACATATCTTGGATCTGTCCCTAAAGATATCTCAATAAAATATTTTCAACCCCCTAACGTGGAATGAATAGTGAAAGAAACTTACGTAAATAAGTTTCCAAGGAATGACTTATTCTTGAGAATAAATGTTCATATCTTAAAATAAACGTAGTTATAAAAACATTCTCAAGCTAACATTTTCAAAAATATTAAAATATATCTTAAAACATCACATTAAAGTTTCATTGTTACACGCTACCATTATAAAATTATTTTACACTATCATCTAATCACGCATTCATACATCAATCAAAGTGATTAAGTCTCACTTACACTATTTTAAAATTTTGACAAACAACATTATATAATTATATGAATAAAACCATTTTATAATCACAGTCCATGACAATTGAAATTTTAACTAATTAATACATTGCTAGTCTATCAAAATTAAATTAAAAAGTATGTCATCATTCTAAAATTTATGCATTATTTAGTCGGGTATAGCCATATGTGAAGCAAGGGTGAGCGAAATACTTTCGTTTCTACGGATTATAGATTTTAGGTTGAAAAAACTCATGTCGTAAACATTATTATCGTGCATAACTTCTCATGCCGAATTAATGGAACCAATCCCGATTATTTTTTGGTACACATATAGAATCCATCTCGATTTGAACTTTAAATTGTTAGATTCTAATAAAACACCACGACGTAATATTATGTGAATGACAGTATAGTTTTAGTTCAGGTGAGATTTTTAAATGACCTTTTTTTTAACTAAATAATTATATAAATTAAAGATAGATTCTTACATGTATAGTTAAAGTTAACAAATCTACTTAAAAAAATAAATAGAAACTTACCAAAACAATTAATGAATCTCCCTCTCTCGTTATTTTCCATAAAGAAGGGGGCACCGACCCCTAACAAATCTCATTTTGTCTTTATGTACTATGTTTCATGAACCGCTACTATGTATCACGAATCTATAAAATATCTTTCTGACACGTGTTTTTAACAAATCTCATCTTTATGCCCGGACATTTTTTATGCTTGCATCATCATTTTACAACATGACACGTGAGATCCGGACAAAAATCGAGAGAGAAAGATATTGGTTTTGTTATGGAATATTTAGTAGTTGTCTTATTCTCATTCTGATAAGGTTTAATTCGATTAGATTTTAATTAGATAGAGTTTGTTATTTTATTTTATCCTTTTTTTTATATTTAATTACATCAGTTTATGAATAGACTCTTGATATTTTATTTATTACACAACACTGTTGTATGTACATCCTAAATCCATACACCGTACATACACCCGTATATGAATACAGTGGATTCCCTAAAATAACCACCCACTCTACTCTCAATCTCACTCTCACTCGCACTCACTCGCGCATGAACACACGCTCTGTGTAACATTCTGCCTTTCTCTTAGTAAAAGCCTGGCCCAAGAAATGCATAAACCAGCTCGCTATCTCGATTAAAATTTTAGAAACATAAATTATCATGCCAAAAACATCCGTAAAGGTAATACTTCGCAATTACGTGAAAATCCGCAGAAAACCGGATCTGTTACCTTTCGTCACCGGAATTTAACTGTACGTCAAAGGTATCTGCCAAGAGCGCTTTTATGGAAAATAAATTTACAAATACCTTAGATGAACTTAAATTCCCCATTAGGATAATTAGAAGATCACGATGGTGTTGGTCTTAGCAACCAATACCCAAGAGGGGGTGAATTGGGTATTTTAGAAATTATTCCAATTTCAACAAATATTGCATTTTCATGCAATTAACGTTACTATGTAGCGGAATATAACAATTAAAGATGTAATATAAGCATGCTCAATTATGTTTGTAATAAAACAATAAGATCAATAGAGCAACTTATAAACAATTATCAACAGACGCAATTTTCAAACAGACAAGACAATAATATAAGTTTGTAATAAATAAAGAGATAGAGTTAGAGAGATTGTAAACAGTGATTTATCCTGGTTCAACCACCCTTGTGATCTACCTCCAGTCCTCAAGCGTCTTGCTTAAGATTTCTCCACTATCATCAAGCTTCTAACTTAGGTGCTTGACAAACCTTTACATCCAAGAGCACTCCTCACACTTAGGATCCCCCACCTTTGTGTATAAGCCTCAAGAACTAAACCTTAGGAATACCACACCCTAAGCAACTAGAGGGATACCTCACCCTCTTTACAAGTGTATGGAAATTTTGTCTTTGATAAGAAACTCTCTCAAGAGTAGATAATACAAATTGAAGCTCTATAGGAGTATTGACAATATCTCTCTTTTGCTCTTAAGATAATGAAAAATATTAATCCATTGATAGTATGAAGTATAAGGATGATGGGAGTGAAGAGCTTGGCTAGAAATGAGAGTTTAATGGGTACTTTTAGGGTTTCTAAGTGTACTACCTGTTTATAGCCGTTACCCATTATTTTAATCAATTTTGTCCATTGAAAAACTAGCCATTTTTGGCTTCTGGACTCGAATCATTCGAATGACTCTTGGGGTCATTCAAATGACACCCGTTTATCTAGCCGTTGTGTTTCTCTAATGACAGAGTCATTCGAATGACCTAATCTTGAGTCATTCGAATGACTTAACAAAATGACTTGCTTTACAAATTTGTAGATCTTTCTCTTAGCTTTAAGTAGCAATTTGAACCACCTCAATCAGAGTTCTGTAGCCCAAGATATCGTCATTTTACTAACTATTGTGCAAGTCACTTTGTTGAGTTCGCCACTCATCCATTTTCTTATCTTTCTTGATTCCTAAGTTTGTCTAATTCATTTTACGTCCTGGAATCAATTAAGATCATTTAAGAGCATCATTCTAAGAGTTTAGAGAGAGATATATATCAATTTTCCTTTGACAAGAATACCTTAAGTCCTAAGAAACTATTTCCCTTTTTACCGTTTGCTTGGACTTGGTATTCTTCATGAATCCTATCTTCGGCATTACCATGTTCTTCATGGAATTGACATTTCATGCTTCGCCTTTTGACTTTGGGCATCATATGAATGTTCCTTCTTGTTCCATCTTGTTCTTGATGCCTTGGACTTTCCTATACACAAGATAATTCACTAGAAAGTATAGTTAGTCCAATGTGTTCCAATATCTTCATATGCATATATAGATTAATCAATGCATCATACATATACAATTAGGCAAAGATCAAATTATATTAATCAAATAATATTCTTTGCCTAGCATGCATGCATTGTAACACTATAGCACTTGATATTCATGCATATACACATATAGACACAAATATATCCAATAGTTAATCCATCAAGCACATATAGAGAGTTATTGGATATGTTCTCAAAAGGATGTTTCTCATATATCATTGTATGATGTGTAAGCTATATGATTACCATCAAGTTCATTCATACAAAATCAAATGTATTCTATTTAGCATACAACATCAAATGTATTCTTTTTAGCATATAACATCAAATGTATTCTTTTTAGCATATAACATCCTTTTGCATTCTAATTGTCATTATCTATTTGTTATGTTCTATTTGTCATCATCAAGATATAGAACAGCTAGGGAAACCTAGTTCTACAAATATAATCATATACAATAAGCATAGACAATTAGAACATATTGTATTTGTCATCATCAAAACATATTGTATTAATCAATTGGAAACACCAGGGAAACTTAATTCCACAGATGGTGGGCCCGGAATATTTTTTGGACAGCCGTACGCGAAGCGCCTGAATAGCGTGCGACCAAACACAATCAAACCAGATTAGAAAGTGGGCCCCAAGGCCAAGGCAATCTGCCCTCTCTCTCACGGTTTTTCTCTCCTCATATGGACCAAGTATATGGTCAACAAGTCAAAGATGACTCATTGTGCTTATCTTGTTCTTTTTATTCTATTTTCCCTTTTCTTTTTTCCTTAATTTTTGTGGCCATAAATGGCCCAAGGCCACGGCCTCCTATGTAACATCCCGATTTTTTTCCTTGCAAAGATTCAGCATAATAAAATGAGATATAAGTAATATAATGAGCTTAGGGTTAAAAATCCCAATTTTATTCCCTAAAAGCACCAAATAAGGCAATAGTCCGCAATTTCGCGAAAATCCGCAGACGCCGGATTTATTGCCTTTCGCCACCAGGAGTTAATCGTACATAAAAGGTATCTGTAAAGAACACTTGTATGAAAATAAATTTATAAATACCTTGGAAAACCTAAAATTCCTCCCTAGAACAATTAAGAGATCACAACGGTGACATCAGAATATTTTTCGGACAGCCGTACGTGAATCACCCAAACAACGCACGACCAAACACGATCAAACTAGACTGGAACGTGGGCCCCATGGCCAAGGCAATATGCCCTCTCTTTCATAGTTTCTCTCTCCTCATATGGACCAAGTATTTGGTAAAAAAGTCAAAGATGACTAAGCTTTGACTAAGCTTAATTATCCAAAATCCTATTTTCTTTTTCCTTTTTCTTTTTTGAGAAAAATATGTGGCCATTCTTGGCCAAGACCATTCGGCCTTGGAGGCTATAAATATCCCTCCATGGCACTTCATTTTTTTCACTTTCTCATTTTCTAGTCTCTGCTCAAATTCGTTCCATGCAGAAACCCTGCCGTTACGCTGCCGAAAACCGGAAAACTAGCCAGGAAAGCTACATGAAATGCCCTAGCTAACTGCATATGCTTAAGTCGTACGCAAAGCTCACTAGGTTGTTTACTACCTGGTGGGAATACTTATAGTCCATTATTACTTTTCGAAAATAGTTATTTAGGAAAATAGGGACCAATTTTAAACTTTTCATTTGCATAGATTATTTCATAAGATAGGAGCCATGCATCGGAAATGACAATTATTACAAGCGGTAGAGCCCTTGGGCTTAGCAGATAACAGTCTAATAATAGCAAAACATGACATACACATCTATTTGGTCCATCACAAACAGTCATATAATTATTACAACAAGTAATATACACGCAACCTGTTCCATATATACAATGCATATCCTCAAAATATCAGGGCTAACTGTAGAGATGCTCAGTCTGCCCCTAACAAAATACTAGCTCTAGCTGGCTCTGGTGTCCGTGTCCGGTCCTGATCGCCTCAAAGCTCCTCGGCCGGTTCGGTCGCATCCTCGTAGTACGAGTCATCACATGTCCTTGAAGTCACAAGGTAGTGGGGTGAGAACGGTAGGTTCTTAATGGAAATAACTTTAGCTCTTGGATCTCGCATTATGTTAGGTCAGACTTCAGGCCACTCAGGGGTTTCTAAGTGAACATGCATACAAACATCCCTACTCATTGTTATCTGTCCTAAAGTCCTGAACGACTTTATCTACGTTACTAAGTGATAGGGGAACTAATCTTTCTTATCTAAGTTCTCGTGCTTATTACTTTCCTTCGCATATATACATAGCCGTCTCGAGCGTTCTCTTGACGGTAATTACATGATACTTGTTTACCTGCTTACTTACTCATATTTTCATACATACCCTCTTACATACATCACATACTTACATTCATGCACACATCACATACTTTCGGACTTTCATACTTTCTTTCATACTTTTCTCTTTTTTTCATGATTTGAGCCCTTACACTCTTGTAGCCGTGGCCTCGACTACAACCTCCTTATGTTCCTTATCGTTGACGACCCGGCAACGCTCTTACCGGTGTGGTAGCTAACCACGTAAAGCTCATAGGAGGAATGCATTGATCAACGATATGAACAACCATCCAACTGCTGGGATGGTGAGGGGTCGGCCCTCGCGACGCGACCAAGCGTGGTACTCGTTATCCCCCACCATAGCATGCCCTCTTTCGACACTGCTTGATTGGATAACCGCACACCCCAGGCAGGCCTTCTTTCGACCTACGTGCGGTGGGCGTCCACCTTCCGCGTGCCCTCTTTCGACACCTCAGAAGTGGGCTGGTATCGTACCCCGACCGTAGCATGCCTTCTTTCGACATTGCTATAAGTGCCAAATTGTGGTGAATTGATAGAATATAATTGGCACTTATCTGTTCTTAATCTATACAAAACTGTTGAAATATTTCCAATTTACACAAGTTTATATATTGGATTAGGTAGGAATTAGATAACTTAAATTGTTTTAATTATTGCAGAAAAACAAGAAAAAATGAAAGTAAGGAAAAGCCATGCAATTGTTACAATGAACAACACAAGGAAACAAAGTTCAGAAAAGGAGAAACTGCTCAGCGAGGCCATCTTATCACCCAGTGGTTAGCATTGTATTCGCTCAGTGATTACACCTAAACCGCTGAGCGATTGTACCTGCCCAAGCCACTTGCAGCCGCCGCATTTATGAGGCCAGCTAAGAGCCAGCCGCCACAGTTAGAAAGCCGCCGGGGAATCTGTCAGAAGATCAGCCACTTGCACGTCCCCTAGAGATACCGCTCAGCGATATAGTACAGTCCGCTCAGCGAGTAATCATTACCTTGCTGAGCGATTCCAGTGTACCGCTGAGCGATGGTGCCAATCTGAGGCCTATAAATAGAGGCTTCCCTGCAGCTTTGGGGGCATCTATCCACCCATCTCCTTCCATACCACTTCATCCATTCACTCCCATTTTCCATATTTACTTAAGTTAGGTTTAGGAAGAAAGTTAGGAATTAGAGAATCCCGCAAACGGAAGTGCTGCCGAAATTGTCATCATTTGTAGATCGTGGTGGACGTGTGGAAGCAATCCACCACTCCTCTTCAATATACCGTTGCCCTAATTCCGTGTAAGCTTGTAAGCTATCTCTAATTATGGATAGCTAACTTTCTTTATTGTTGGGATTTGATGTGCTTTATTTTTGAAATGTATCCATCTTAACTTACGCTTATGATTCTATGATGTCTTATGATTTTAATGATTGATCTCATGCTTAATGCTAGCTTTTGTTAGTACTTTGATTCTTGATTTGAGACTTGCTTGTATGGACGAAAGTTATACTAGTTAAGTTATAACCAAGTTAAGAACAATATTGCTATGCTAAGCTTGATTTTATGCTTAAAGATTGCGAACGAAAGTTACAATTATTTGAGGCTGACCTAGATCAATTCATCTAGTTCTTAGTTGTCATAACTGAAACGAAGAATTAGTCGTTTTAACATCCGCATTAACATTAAGGTACTTTGTTAAGTTTGTGCAAGACATTTGACAACATAATAAAGGAACTCGTGTGATCTTAACATGCTTGAGAAAAGATGATTAAGTTAAGAACTGATGGCGATAAAATCAAGAGACTCATAGGTCATATTTACTAGGTTAATGGTTGCATTGAGAAATATTGTCATTTAAATCCCAACACCTTTCTTTACTAGCCTAAACTTAAGTCTATTATTGTTTTATACTTTACTTTATCTACAATTTGATTCGTCGCTAATTTACTCAACAAAAACCAAATCATTTCCTATAAGCTTAAAGTAACCTAATTCAAGACGATTGTTTTAAAAACAACAATCCCTGTGGATACAACTATACCCGACTATACTGCAATTGGATCCCTTGAGGATCTGAAAACTGTAAAGAAGGATATACATATTATATAAAGGAGAGTGCAAACCATTGCGAGAAAAGCATTCAACAATTGCTAGGCGTGGTAACCGCACACCTCCAGGCATGCCCTTGCGACACCGCCTGTGGCGGGCTTCCACCTTCATTATGCCCTTGCGAATTTACTGAAGTGGGATTTTGGACCTTTGTGATGTCACGTCCTGTACTTGTACTTATAGCATTTCATCATATCATCATCTTGTCTTTCTCATAACATTTCTTCTTTTCTTTACCTTTCTGGGCACATATCATGGCATGACTTATTCCCTAAGGTTCAATTCAATTCTCATCTTTACTCATTACGTGATAACTTCTGGTCCTCTAAAAGTACCTTAACATGATGCATGTAATGCTAATAGATTACCTCAAATAATTATAATGCATGGAATCCTATAGTTTACATCACATGGTTCATATACTTTAATCATACACATTACTTAAATCATAACTTGTTGGACTATGTGCCCTAAGACAGCTCCCATGAGACATTCAGGGCTCAGACCGCTCAGCGAGCCCTCATGTCCGCTCAGCGGTCCCCTAAAACCACCCTAACACCTTTTCCAAAATTCTGCTCCCAAGTGAACTTCAGGCCGCTCAGCAGGTCCTGTGGCCGCTCAGTGCCCTGAAGCTCACGTTTCAAAGCATTTTCATCCTGCTCGATCAGCGGAGTCCAGGTCCGCTCAGCGGTTCATGAGTCCGCACAGTGTAACATCCCACTCTTTTCTTAGTAAGAATTTCCCCGATTAATTGCTCGTAGGACCCTTGGTATAAGTGAATGCATGGAAGTCCGTAGGAATTATTCTGTTTAGTTCTGACCAATTTTGATGACATTCAAATGATTCCTACTGACCCTCAGAATTGGATGATGAGATTAAACTGACCGTTAAACGGGGTTCGGCTTACTTTCGGACGATTCCGCAGACACTAAAACAGCTTCGTTTAGCTGGTAAAATTGAGCCGAGAGCCCTAAGTCTCTGAAAACCAAACCGGTACCAGGGAAAAGTTTTAGACCCCTTAGAATAGTCCCGCGACCCCATTGGAAAGGTTGGGAAGTAACGAAATCGTGAGCCGAATGGTGGTCGGCAGTCACCGGGGCTCAATGACGTGTTAAAGGTATCTGTGAAAAATACTCCTCCAGAGAAAAATTCACAAATACCTTAAAACAATGATATTCCCATGAAGGCGGAATTAGAGGATCGCGGCGGTATAAACGGAATATTTTTCGGACGACCGTGCGCGACGTACTGACACTGCGAACGATAAAACACAAGCGAAACGGAACCGGGAGAAAGTCAAAATTTGGGCAGCCCACGTGAAAGAATTCAGATTGCAAGGAAAATAATTTAAAATTCAAACACTATTCATAATGTGACACATGAATTATCATTTAAAATTAATTAATTTTTATAGAAAATGAAAAAGGGCAAAATGGTAATTATTCTAAGGGGTAAAAAGGTAATTTTTGGGACAAGAATTTTGGCTATAAATAGCCCCCATATTCAGAACTTGGAAGAAGAGAAATTCTCTTGAGAGCTAGGGGAAAATCTGTCCGTGTGCGCCGCGGTTACTCTGCAGAAACTCCGCCGGAAAGCGTGGATCGTGTCCGAAGCTTGGAGGACGACTCTCCCACCTGCCCTTCACCACCGAACAGCCTCGTAAGAAGTGGGTAACTCTAGTTTACTCACCTCTTTGGTGGATTGTTACTGGTTATGCGTTTATGTGTGTGTATGTCTTTATGTTTTTATATATTCTAGAACTCATGCTAGGATTTAGGAGTGATTCTGAAGGGTCTTGTGACCTGGACTAGCTAGGATTTTAATGGTTATATGTGTGAGAACCTCAAGGAGTGTCCATGGGAAAAGAGGAAAAGAAAGGGAAGAAAACCATGCATTCTGTTTCAGATTCGCCCAGGTACCACTGAGCGGCCCCAGGCGCCGTTGAGCGAAATGCATAAAAAAGCAAGTTTTTAAACGTGAACTCCAGGGCGCTGAGCGGCCAGAGGATCCGCTGAGTGGCCTAGAGTTCATTGAATATAAGGAGGGAAAGATATTTTTGGAGGATAAGGATGGAAAGATATTTTTGAAACCAAGCCCAT
The DNA here is from genome assembly GCA_003254905.1 of Nissolia schottii. Lineage (NCBI taxonomy): Eukaryota > Viridiplantae > Streptophyta > Magnoliopsida > Fabales > Fabaceae > Nissolia > Nissolia schottii. The sequence goes on from QANU01108904.1 coordinate 73,765, forward strand.
CCCGCTGAGCGAGATGAGTCACCGCTGAGCGATACAGCTTTGATCACTGAGCGATGCGGCTCTGATCCCTGAGCGGATTAAGCTCATACCACTGAGCTAACAAGAGGTTCCGCTGAGCGACCTGAGACTTGAACGTCTCATGGAAGCTGTCTTGAGGCACGTAATCCAACAAGCTATGATTAAAGTGATGTGTATGATTAAAGTGTATGAGCTATGTGATGTAATATGTTAGTATTTCATGCAGCATAACTATTTAATATAATATGTTAGCATTCCATGCATCAGGATAAGGAAATTTTAGCGGATTACAAGTAATTATGTAATAAGTAAAGATTATGAATTGAACCATAGGGAACAAGCCACGTCATGATACAGGTACTGAAGAGAAACAAATGATGAAATGCTGTACAGAAAGAAATACAGAAATGTTATGAGAAAAAGATTGAAAGGCCGTGAAGTCACAAAGGTCCAAACAACGATCCCACTTCAGTAGGTCAGAGGGGCATACTGAAGGTGGAAGCCCGCCACAAGTGGTGTCGAAATGGCATACCTAGAGGTGTGCGGTTACCACGCCTAGCACTGTCGCAAAGAGGGCATGCTACAGTGGGGGTACAACATCCGCCCACTTCTGAGGCATCGAAAGAGGGCACACGGAAGGTGGAAGCCCACCGCAGGAAGGTCGAAAGAAGGCCTACCTGGGGGCAAGGTTATTCCGTCATAGCACTGTCGAAAGAGGGCAATGCTATGGTGGGGATAACATATATTCCAAAAACCATGTTCAATCTGATATGCCTGAATATATGTAATGTATGTATCTGATATTCTGTAATTACCGTCACGAGGACGCTCCAGACGGCTATGTATGTATACATAATGTTTATAAGCACGAGAACTTAGTAAGGAAGATTAGATCCCCTATCACTTAGTAACGTCGATAAAGCCGTTCAGAACTGTAGGCCAGATAATAATCAGTAGGATGTTTAGTATGTATGCACACTTTGAAATCTCTGAGCGGCCTAAAGTCCGACCTAATATAACGCGAGATACAGGAGCTAGGGTTATTTCCACTAAGAACCTACCATTCTCACTCCCACTGCCTTATGACTTCAGGGACTTATGATGATTCGTATTACGAGGATGCCGACGAACCGCCCGAGGACCTATGAGCGATCGTGACGGGACAGGGACCTAGAGCCAGCTGGATGCCAGTATTTTTACCAATGGCAACTGGTAAGTGTTACAGTAGCCCTTGTATTTTGCGAGCATGTAATGTATATGACAGACATGTGGTTTGTGTATTATTTACTGTAATTATAACTTGTGACTTTGTATGATGGACCAAAATGAATGTATAGTTTATGCTTCGCTATTATCCTAACTGTTTGTATTAACTGTTCTTTCTGACGTATGGCTCCTATTTTTATGCAATAATTAATATGATGGAAAAGTTTAAAATTGGTCCCTATTTTTATAAACCACTATTTTCTCAAAGTAATAATGGACTATAAGTATTCCTACTAGGTAGTAAACAACCTAGTGAGCTTTGCATACGACTTAAGCATATGCAGTTAGCTAGGGTGTTTCACTCAGCGGCTCATGAGGCCGCTCAGCGTCACTTGGACGAAACTGAAACCTGCACCTTTGTTTTTCTTGCTTTCTTTTCCTCCATTCTCATGGCCACTCCTTGAGGTTTTTACACATATTCCAACCTTCATAAAACTAACTAATCCTGGTCACAAGACCCTTCAGAATCCTCATAAACTCTTAGCACAAATTCTGACATACATAGACAAACATACATAAAAGCATACACACACACATAAACACATCCAACTACCAAGGAGGTGAGTAAACTAAAGTTACCCACTTCTTGGGGGGGCTGTTCGGTGGTGGAAGAGACATGGGGGAGCCGTCCTCCTAGCCTTGGGCACGATCCATGCTTTCCAGCGGAGTTTCTGCAGCGTAACCGCGGCGCACACGGGCAGAGTTTTCTCTAGTTCTAGAGAGAATTTTCTCTTGAAAATTTCTGCATATGGGGTGGCTATTTATAGCCAAAATCCTGCCCCTAAAAATTACCTTTTTACCCTTATGCATATTTACAATTTTGCCATTTTCTATTTTCTTTAAAAATTAATTAATTTAAAAGATAATACAAGTGTCACATCAATGAATAGTGTTTGAATTTTAAATTATTTTCCTTGAAATCTGATTTGAATCATGTGGGGTATGGCAGATTTTGTGTCTCCGGTCTCGTTTCGCTCGTGTTTTATCGCTCGTAGTGTAGGTGCGTCGCGCTCGGTCGTCCGCAAAATATTCCGCTTATACCGTCGCGATCCTCTAATTTCCCTCGTCATGGGAATATTATTGCTTTAAGGCATTTGTGAATTTTTCTCCGGAGGAGTATTTTTCACAGATACCTTTGACAAGTCGTTGAGCCCTGGTGACTACAGACCACCATTCGGCTCGCGGTTTCGTTACTTCTCAACCTTCCCAATAGGGTCGCGGGACCATTCTAAGGTGTCTGAAACTCTTCCCTGGTACCGGTTGGGTTTCCAGATACTTGGGGCTCTCTGCTCAATTTTACAGGTTAAACAGAGCTGTTTTAGTGTCTGCGGAATCGTCCGAAACTAAGCCGAACTCCGTTTAACAGTCAGTTTAATCTCATCATCCAATTCTGAGGGTTAGTAGGAATCATTTGAGGGTCATCAAAATTGGTCAAAACCAAATAGAATAATTCCTAAAAACTTCCCCACATTTACTCATACCAAGGGTTCTATCAACAGTTATTTGGGAAATTTCTACTAAGAAAGGAGCGAGATGTTACATTCCACCCCCTTAGAAAAATTTCGTCCTCGAAATTTAAATGTGAGGATAGTTCATACCTTTCAAACAACTATGGATAGGCTCTCTTCATGTTAGCTTCTAGCTCTCATGTCTGCTCTTCTAATTCCCCGTTTGCTCATACTACTTGTACCATAGGAATCTCCTGGTTTCGCGTCTTGCGAGTCTTGTGATCAATGATTCGTTGAGGTGTGAGTGATAAGGATAAATCTTCTCTTAACTGTATCTGTTCTGACTGTAGCACGTGATCGGGGGACGCATAATACTTGCGTAGTTGGGAGACATGAAAGACATTGTGGATGTTGGCTAAATTCGGCGAAAGAGCTATCTGATATGCCATGGGTCCAATGCGTTCCAAGATCTGGAAAGGTCCAATAAACCATGGGCTCAGCTTCCTGATCTTCAAAGACCTTCCAATTCCTGTTGTCGGATTAACCTTTAGGAAGACATGATCTCCCTCTTGGAACTCGAGTAGTCTTCTCTGGTTATCTGTATAGCTCTTCTGTCGACTCTGAGCTGTGAGCATTGTCTGTCGTACCAGCTTCATCAATTCTTCTGCTTCCTGGGTCTCTTCAGGATCTAGTTCGTGATACTGCCTGCCATCATTCCAACAGAGTGGTGACTGGCACTTCCGGCCGTATAGAGCTTCAAATGGAGCCATGCCTATGCTGGCTTGGTAACTGTTATTATAGGCAAACTCTATGAGCGGTAGCATCTCCTCTCAATTTCCCGGCGTATCCAGGGCATAGGCTCTTAGCATATCCTCTACAGTCTGAATAGTTCGCTCTGACTGGCCATCCGTCTGAGGGTGATAGGCAGAACTTAAGTGCAACTAAGACCCGTACGCCTTCTGAAAGGCAATCCAGAATCTGGAAGTAAACCTGGGATCTCTGTCCGAGATGATGGAAGATGGTACTCTATGCAACCTTACCACCTCCTTAACATATAATTGCACGTGCTTCTCCAATAGGTAAGTCATTTTGATGGGGATAAAGTGAGCAGCCTTAGTCAATCTGTCCACAATTACCTAGCTGGCATCCACTCCCGTCCGAGTACTTGGTAATCCCGAGACAAAATCCATTGCTATAGCATCCCACTTCCATTATGGAATCTCTAGAGGATTTAGCAACCCAGGCGATTTCTGGTGCTCGATCTTCACTCTCTGACAAACCAAGCACTTCTGTACCCAGTCTTCGACATCCCTCTTCAATCCTGGCCACCAAAACATCTGCTTGAGATCGTGGTACATTTTGGTTGTTCCTGGGTGCATCGTGAAATGGTTTTTGTGTGCTTCTTGTAGGATATCTTCTCTTAAGCTGCCTTCCTTGGGCACGCAAATGCGTTCGTCGAAACGCAAAACTCCATCATCTCCAGTCGTCACCTCTTTAAGCTTCCCCTCCTCTACGGCCTTGTGGAACTTACACCAAGTGTCTTCCTGACAGTTCTTCTGAGCTTCTTCAACCCTGTACTTGAAGTCACTACTGACTTGTAGGGGATACAACGTCAATCGGTTGTGTTGGCACGTAACAATCAGGTTGAGGTGACGAAATTCCTCTATCAGCTTTGATTCCTGCACCATCATCTGTGACATCTACAATGACCTGTGGCTCAAGGCATCCGCTACTACATTAGCCTTCCCAGGGTGATAGTTAAGGTTGAAGTCGTAATCCTTAAGAAATTCAGTCCACCTCCTTTGGCGCATGTTCAGTTCTTTCTGGTCAAACAGGTATTTCAAGCTTTTGTGATCTGAGTATACCTCAAACCGAACTCCATACAGGTAATGCCTCCATATCTTAAGTGCAAAAACTACCGCAGCCAACTCTAGATCATGCGCAGGGTAGTTTACTTCATGCTGCTTCAGCTGCCTAGAGGCATAGGCTATCACCTGGCGTTGTTACATCAAAACACATCCTAGTCCTACACCTGACTCATCACAATATACCTCAAAAGGTTCCTAGGGGTCAGGAAACACTAGTACCGGAGCGGTGGTCAGCTTCTCCTTTAGCTTGCCAAAACTTTTTTCACAGTCTGCGGACCAAACCATCTTCGCTCCCTTTCTAGTCAGCTTCGTCAACGGCAAAGCGATCTGTGAGAATACTTGAATAAACCTTTAGTAATACCCGGCAAAGCCTAGAAAGCTCCGTAACTCTGTAACTGAAGTGGGTCTCTCCCACGTTTTAACTGCTTAAACCTTACTGGGATCTACCGCCACTCCCTGGTCTGAGATCACATGGCTGAGAAACTGCACCTCTCTGGTCCAAAACTCACACTTAGAGAGTTTGGCGTACAACTTCTTGTCCCTTAAGATATCCAAGATTATCTGCAGGTGTCTAGTGTGCTCCTCTTCACTCTTCGAGTACACTAGAATATCGTTGATAAAGACAATGACACAGTTATCTAGATATGCATGAAAGATTCTATGCATGTAATCCATGACGATTGCGGGAGCGTTCGTCAATCCAAACAACATTACTGTGAACTCGTAATGGCCCTAACGGGATATGAACGCTGTCTTAGCTATATCCTTTTCCCATACCCTAATTTGGTGGTAGCCAGACCGTAAATGAATCCTTGAGAAGATCTTCGCGTCCTTCAGGTGGTCCAGAAGATCGTCAATTCTGGGTAGCGGGTACTTGTTCTTGATCGTCACCTTGTTCAGCTGTCTGTAATCGACACACATCCTCATGGTGCCGTCCTTTTTCTTTACAAATAATACTGGTGCTCCCCACAGTGATGCACTTGGTCGGATAAATCGCTTCCCCATTAACTCCTCCAACTACTTTTTCAGCTCCTGCAGTTCTAACGGGGACATATGGTACGGTGCAATAAAAATAGGTCCAGCGCCTGGCACCAGATCAATTGAAAGTTGTACCTCCCGTTGTGGCGGGAACTCTGGAATGTCATCAGGGAAAACATTCGGATAGTCGCGAACTACGAAAATATTCCCGACTTCCAGCCTTGCAACTTCTACTTCTAACGATGCCAATAAGACATACCCTTGATCTCCTAGCTGACAACAGTAGAGAGTCAGTAACTTCTCCTCTAGGGCTGTAAGGCTGACGACAGTAGGGAAAAAGTTACCAGTTTCCTGGCACAGTCAAGAACAACCTGGATGGCATTCAACTAATCCATCCCTAGTATCATATCTAGTCCGACTAGGGGAAGACAGATTTTGTCAGCCAAGAACGTTCTTTCTTGCAGTTGAAAAGGACACCGTAGACACACCCGACATGTCTTAAGCGGTGGCACAGTGTGTGTGGAGATAGCAAGCGTGTACGGTAGACTCGTAGGAGATAAATTCAGCTCCTCTACACTATCGTAGGATATAAAGGAGTGTGACGCCCCTGAATCATACAACACAACCAAAGTTTTCCCGTTGAGTACGCACTTACCCAAAATTAGACCTTCCCTGTCTTGAGCTTCTTCCGCTGCCATGGTAAATACTCGCCCTTGGCGTTGGGGCGTTTGTGGATCTGTTGTACAGTCCTTGACAAAGTGACTTGAAACACCCTAGCTAACTGCCTACGCCTAGGTCGTACGTAAAGCTCACTAGGTTGTTTACTACCTGGTGGGAATACTTATAGTCCAGTATTACATTTTGGAAAATAGTCATTTAGGAAAATAGGGACCGATTTTAAACTTTTCCATCATAGCAATTATTTCATAAAAATAGGAGCCATATGTCAGAAAGAACAATTATATCAAGCGGTAAAGCCCTTAGGCTTAGCGAATAACAGTCGAGTAATAATAAAGCATACTGTACATTCATTTTGGTCCATCACAACGTCACATAGGTATAATTACAATAAATAATGTACAGACTACATGTTCATCATATACAATACATAGTCTCAAAATACAAGGGCTACTGCAACACTGCTCAGTACGCCCCTAACAAAATCCTAGTTCTGGCTGGCTCTGGTGTCCCTGGCTGGTCTGGACCGCCTCATAGCTCCTTGGTCGGTTCGGCCGCATCCTCTTAGTAAGACTCGTCATGTGTCCCTGGAGTCATAAGGTAGGGGGTGAGAACGGTAGGTTCTCAGTGGAAAACTGTAGCTCTGAGATCTCGTGATTCATTTAGTCATACTCCAGGCCGTTCAGGTGTTTCTAAGTGAACATGCATACTAACATCCCTACTGATTATTATCTGTCCTAAAGTCCTGAATAGCTTTATCTATGTTACTAAGTGATAGGGGAACTACTCTTGCTTACTAAGTCCTCGTGCTTGTTACTTTCCTTCGCATATTTACATAGCCGTCTTGAGTGTTCTCTTAATTACATGATTTACTTATCTTCTTACATACTTGCTTACATACATTACATACATACATTCATTCAAACATCACATACTATACTTCTTTCTTTCTTTCTTTGATACTTTACTTTTACTTTTCTCTTTCTTTATTTTCCTCTAGCTTTACTTTTCTTGAGCCCTTCTACTCTTGTAGTCGTGGCCTCGACTACAACCTACTCGCGTTCATTATCGTTGACGATCCGGCAGCGCTCTAACCGGTGTGGTAGGTAATCACGTAAAGCTCATAGGAGGAATGCATCGATCAACAATATGAACAACCACCAACTGTTGGATGGCGAGGGGCCGGCCCTGGCGACGCGACCGAGCATGGTACTCAATATCCCCATCACAGTATGTCCTCTGTTGACAGTATTTGATGGGATACCCGCACACCCACAGGTAGGTCCTCTCTTTAACCTACCTGTGGTGGGCTTCCACCTTCCGCGTGCCCTCTCTTAACAACTCGGAAGTGGGCTGGTATTGTACCCCCACCTTAGCATGTCCTCTGTTGACATTGCTAGGTGTGGTAACCGCACACCTCCAGGTATGCCCTTGCGACACCACCTGTGGCGGGCTTCCACCTTCAGTATGCCCTTGCGACCCTACTGAAGTGGGATCGTTATTGGACTTGTGTGACGTCACGTCCGGTACCTGTTCTCATAGCATTACATTCTGTCATCATCTTTTATTTCTCATAACATTTCGTCTCTCTTTCCTTTCTTTGCACATATCATGTCATGACTTGTTCCCTAAGGTTCATTTCCATTATAATCTTTACTCGTTACTTGATTAATCTCTAATCGTCTAAGAATACCTTAACATGATGCATGGCATGCTAACATATGACCTTAATAATTATGATGCATGAAATTCTACCTCTTACATCACATAGCTCATACACTTTAATCATACACGTCACTTTAATCATAGCTTGTTGGATTATGTGCCTCAAGACAACTTCCATGAGACATTCAAGTCTCAGGCCGCTCAGCGGAACCTCTTATTCGCTCAGCAGTCTGAGCTCATCTCGCTCAGTGACAGGAGCCGCTTTGCTCAGCGGTAAAAGCCTCATCTCTGAGCGGTAACTCATTTCGCTCAGCGGGCTGAAGCCCGGTTTCTAAAAATATCTTTCCATCCTTATCCTTCAAAAATATCTTTCCATCCTTATCTTCAGTGAACTTCAGGCCGCTCAGCGAAACCCTGGGTTCGCTCAGCGCCCTGGAGTTCACGTGTTTAAAAATATTTTCCCTCTGTACTTCGCTCAGCGGCGTCAAGGGCCGCTCAGCGGTACCTGGCAAAACTGAAACAGATTTTTTTGTTTTCTTTACTTCCTCTTCCTCTTTTCTCATGGACACTCCTTGAGGTTCTCACACATATTCCAACCATAAAAATCCTATCTAGTCCAGGTCACAGGACCCTTCAGAATCATCTTCCTAATTCTAGCCAAGGTTCTAATGTAACATCCCGCTCCTCCCCTAAGTGAAATTTCCCCGATTTACTGTTCGTAGAGCATCCTGTATAGGTTAACATGCAGAGATTAATAGAAATTTATCTGTTTAGCTTCTCGAAATTCTGATGACACTCAAAGGGTTCCTCATGACCCTTAGAATTTAGTGGAAAAATTAAACCGTCAGAAAAATGGAGTTCCGCTCATTTTCGGACGATTCCGCAGACACTAGAATAGCCCCGTTTGACCCCGTTTAGCCAGTGGAACCGAGCAGTGGGCCCCAATCTTGGGAAACCATACCTTATGGGGGAAAAGATGGTAAAACCCCTAGAGCAACCCCAAATTGTTACTAGGAAGCTTTGGCGATCGCGGAAACGCCAACGGAACGGTCCCGTTCTGACACTGACGAGAGATAACAGGTCAAAGGTATCTGTGAAAAATACTCCTCCGGAGAAAAATTCACAAATGCCTTGAAGTAATTATACCTTTAGGTAGATGGGAATTAGAGGATCGCGACGGTATAAGCGGAATATTTTTCGAACGACCGTGCGCGACGCACCCAGATTGCGAACGATAAAAAACGAGCGAAACGGGACTGAGTGGGCCCCGCACCTGCATTGACCACGTGATTGAATCTGATTCCAAGGGAAAATATTAAAAAATTCAATTACTATACATTGATTTGACCTTTGAATTATCTTTTGAATTAATTAATTATTAAAGAAAATAGAAAAGGGCATTTTGGTAATTTTGGCAAGGGGCAAAAGGGTAATTTTTGGGGGCAGATCCTTGGCTATAAATAGCCCTCCCATTCAGAATTTTTCATCAAAAAATTGCAAGACTACCGAAACTCTGCCCAAAAATCGTTCGGTTCGGGAACTTTGCTGGAACACTACTGGAATCAGGAACTGGTTCAGGAGGCGATTCACCCAAGGATCCCACATCTCTTCCACCCTCTCCAGCCTTCTTTGCAGCCCCAAGAAAGTGGGTAAACTTGGTTTGCTCATCTCCTTGGAGCTTATGTTTGCTTATGTTTGATTTGGATGATTATGTGAACTATGAGAAATTATGTTAGAAATGCTATGCTAGGACTTAGGAGATGATTCTGAAGGGTCTTGTGACCTGGACTAGATAGGATTTTAAGGGTTGGAATATGTGTGAAAACCACAAGAAGGATCCATGGACAAAAGGGGAAAGAAAGCAAAAAAAAAAAAAGATGTAGGTTTCAGCCTCGCCAGGATCCGCTGAGCGGCATCATGAGCCGCTAAGCGGACTCGTGAACCACTGAGCGGGGATGTACCCCACTGAGTGAAGGGGACAGAAAACAAATTTTTGGACACGTGGACTCTAGGGCGCTGAGCGGCCACCAGGCACCGCTGAGCGGCCTAGGGCTGAAACCTGAGGATAAGGATGGAAAATAATTTTGAAGTATGAGAACTTTCAATGACCGCTGAGCGGACCACATGGGCGCTGAGCGGCCTGAAACTTAACCATTTTTACAAAACAAGATTCATGAAGGTTGTCCTGGACACGCATTTCTGACACTTATTAAGCTAACTGATATGCATGAAGTATGTTTATGATGATGTATGATGAGCATGTCATGAGGTATGTTTATGATGATGCATGTAGAACATTTCATGAGGTATGTTTATGATGATGTATGTGGAACATTGCATGTAGATAATTTATGAGTAGGATGAGTATAATGTCATGCATCATGAGGACAGGGTCGTCATGTAAGTGTTAGGACGACCTTAGAGAATTAGAAGTTAATCACCTAAAATTTGAACACTAGGGAATGAGTATGTAGTTATATGATAGGATTCCTTTCTCTTGGGACGTCTACGGACACGCCCCTCACCAGTCCCAAAAGGGTGGACCGGTTAATGAGGTTAATGGCATGATGACGAGATATGATGATTGGTAACACCCCGATTTTTCTTAGAGAAATAATCGTAAACATAAATAGCAAAATAATTTTCTAATCATGATTAGAAAATAAAGATGGGAAATTATTAGGTAGAATATCCCTAGGAAATAAAACGTGTTGCGGTAGAAAAGTTCGGCGGACAACCGAACAGCCGCTGTTCGCCGATGAAATTTTCTGACGCATAAAAGGTGTCTGTGAAAATACTCCCTCGGAGAAAAATTCACAAACGCCTTTAAATATTAATACCCTTAGGTAGAAGGGCATTAGAGGATCGCGACAGTATAAATGGAATATTTTTCGGACGACCGTGCGCGACGCACCGATACTGCGAGCAATAAAACAGGAGCGAACCCGAACCCGAACCGGGAGAAAATGAAATTTCAGCAGCTGTGGGAGAGGGCTGCACAACTAGGAGAGGAGATTTTTGTCCAAAAAATAATCCCCAAAATCATGCTTCCAAATTCCCATCACCTTACTTGTCTTACACACTAAACCAAATCCCATCATTAGCCATACCTATGCCCATGCCTTCTACTATTCATCTAATTTATTAAATCTCAAAATTCAATTCATTTCCCTCACCATCAGCCCCCCAAAACCGAGACTTTCTTGCCCCAAAACTCTAAACAAAAGCTCATTTCTCACATTCTCCATAAAAACACACTAAGACAAACCTCAAAGAACACCACCAAGCCTTCAAGAGATCAATCACTTTTGCCATCTCCTTCCACCTTCCACAAACCGAAACACAGCCCTCAAGTCTCCTCATCTTGGTTTTATTTTCTTCCATCCAAAATCAAGAGGAACAACCTCATCATCCTCCACCTTGCTCAAAGATCTTCATCTTGGAGAAAGGAGAAGCTCAAGCTTTGGAAAACAACAAGGCTTGTAGGACTTCACTCCAAACTTCCCTCACCACCACCAGGTTTTCTACAAGTGGGTAACTATGCATAAATCACCTCCTTGGTGATCTATTTATGGTTATTGTGAATATGTGATATAATGCACATAATATGCATTTTATGCTTTGAAATGATCTTGCATGCGGTGTTAAGGGTTTGATAAGGATAAATATTATGTTGCATGTTGGTTGTATTCACGTTGTTTTATGATTCTTGGATGTTCATGTTTTTGCTTGTGTACTGCTGGAATATGTGGTGTTTGAACTTGGGATGAGTGTGAGAACAAGAGAGAAAATAAGCAAGGAAGTAAGCGTTGAGTAAGTTCCACGGAGGATCCCTGGAGTTGCGGAGAGGGTTACGTGAAGAGTGTTCAGTGGGCACCAGGAGTGGTGCTTAGCGGGTTCTGCGGAGGATCCCTGTAGTTGCTGAGAGGGTTACGTGAAGAGTGCTGAATGGGCACTAGGAGTGGTGCTGAGTGGGTTCTGCGGAGGATCCCCGGAGTTGCTGAGAGAGTTACATGAAGGGTGCTGAGTGGGCACCAGGAGTGGTTCTGAGTGGGTTCCGTGGAGGTTACCTGGAGTGGTTGTTTCCCTGGAGAGGTTGCTGAGTGAGTACCAGCAGTGGTGCTGAGTGGGTTCTGCGGAGGTTCCCTGGAGTGGTTGAGCGGTTCCCTGGAGAGTTGCTTAGCGGGTTTCGCGGAGGTTCCCTAGAGTGGTTGAGTGGTTCCCTGGAGAGTTGCTGAGTGGGTTCCGCGGAGGTTCCCTGGCGTTGCCGAGTGGTTCCCTGGAGAGTTGCTTAGTGGGTTCCGCAGAAGTTCCCTGGAGTTGCTGAGTGGTTCCCTAAAGGGGTTTTCAAGGTCCCATATATTCCAACAAGCACTTAGCAGTAGAAGTTTATGTGATAAGTTTATAATGTCATTTTGCATTACTGTAAGCCACCCAAGGGTGCAGAGAACAAGAACATGAGTAGCAAGTCGTGCATGCATCATGAGGATAGATCACTAGAGGCTATGCTATGACCAAGGTTAATGAATGAAGATAATAATGAACGTAAGAACCAGAATAGTACAGAAAGATAAAAGTGCATATGATGATGATGATGATGGTTACGAATGAATAAGGCCATCGTGCCTACATGGCTTAGCCCAAAGGAAGGCGGCCAATGAATGCATATGATACCGGTTAAAAGTTCATGCATAGTGCACAAGAGCAGGCTCGAAGGGAACGCAGGCATTGTGCACGTCTCCATGCTCGAAGGGAACGCATAGGGCTCGATCACGTCACCAGGCTCGAAGGGAACGCATGGGACACGATCACCTTGCATACATACCTATGTGATTAAGACGTGGCTATGTCTCGACCATGTCATCATGCTCGAAGGGAACGCATGGGGCAAGGTCACCGGGCATACATATATGTATAGTAGTGTCAGAACGGTCAAGGGTAGAAAGTACGAGAACTTAGTAAGAAAGATTAGATCCCCGTCACCTAGTAACTAGATAAAGCCGCCCAGGAACTTAGGCAAGAAATAACTGGTAGGATGTCTAGATGCATGAACACTTAGAGATCTCCTGGACGGCCGGAAGCATAATTGAGTAAGTAGATCCCCACTATTCATAGTTAACCACTGAGAACCACCGTTCTCACCCCCACTCACTTATGGCTTCAGGCGAGTTAGATGACGACCCCGCCGAAGAAGCGGCAGATCCTCCGCAGCAGATTTAGGACTGTAGACCCTGAGACAGGGGAGGAGGCGGAGCTGTGGTCAATGCTTGTGGTGAACCGTCCCCAACCCCACCAAGTTGCACCACCGGTTTCCCCAGAGCCAGAGACTTCCGCTGACGGCGAGCCCGCTCCCTACGAGAATGACGTGGAGGTCGATCCAGTCTCCGTTCAACTTTGACCGCCAGATGTACCTGTGCCCTCATCACCCGAGGAGGATTATCCCATAGAGGTTGTGGAGGAGGAGGACGAGCCCGAGGAGCCGGAGCAGGAGGACGAGGAGGAGGATCCAAAGGAGGATCTGGAAGAGGACCCCAGCGAGGATGAGCCGGAGATCTAACTGGCCCTATTTCCAGACCCTGTCATCAGTGACGACACCTTTTTGCCAGTAGTCCTAGCTTTATGTGTATTTTGATGTATGCCATTTTGTAGCTCTGATAGTATGTACGGGCTTAGGATATGTATAGCCCTTTTGATGTACTAGTACAGTATCTATGATATGTATATATGACTTTCTGACATGTATGACTTTAACTGTTGGACCCACTTGTTACTGTTTACTCCACTGTTTATGTATGTACTTGTATGACAGACGACGCTCGCACTTATCTGTTATACGACTATATGGGACTTATGATAGTTCACAGGCATGGCTCTAGTTTGATGCATAACAATAGCTTATGTTTAAAAAAAGAAAAAAAATGGGTCCTTACTTTCAGTTAACTTAATTATTTTCCTAAGTAAAATAGGGACTATCAGTATTCCCACACAGCAGATAACAACCTAGCAGACGCAGATTATGACTTAAGCATAAGCTGCTAACCTAGGGTGTTACAATGATGAGATATGATGAGATGAGAAAGGGTGACGTCACACCTAAATTTTGAGTATGATAATGAGGTTTGAGTCCCCGCTTGGTCACGTCAAAAGGGTACGAACCCCCACCTCCCTAATTGTAGGAAGGGTAGCCCACTTGATTGGTGGCGATGGACACTAGACCCTATCGGTGGTTAGCAACCACTCTGGTGTGAGCGCAGCTGGGTCGTCGTCAAGTTGGGAACAGAAGTGGTTATAGCTGTAGGCCACAGCTACATGGGCACGGGACCGATGTAACAAGAAGGACGCTACACCAGTTCACTGGCCCAACCGGAAGTGTAAGAGATCCCCATGTTCCCCAAGCATGAGTACATGATGAATGCATTACATGAGTATATGATGAATGAGTTTATGGTGCATAACTATATAATAATGTATATATGTTATGTAGTCGTCAAGAGAACGCTCGAGACGGCCTATGTATGTACGCGAAGTAAAGATAATGAGCACGAGAACGTAGATAAGAAAGATTAGATCCCCAGTCACATAGTAAAGTAGATAAAGCCGTTCAGGACTTTAGGCTAGATAATAATCAATAGGATGTTAGTATGCATGTTCACTTAGAAACACCTGAGCGGCCTGGTTCATAAGTGAGAAAAAGGAATATCCCACACCAAGGTAACCACTAAAGACGATTGTTCTCACCCCCACTCGCTTATATTTCCAGGAGCAGACGAAGATGTTGAGGGCTACGAGGAGCCACATGAGGAGCAGTAGAGGACCAAGGACCAGCCAGAGTAGCTTGACATGAGATGGATATTTTGATATGTATTTAGGCATGTATTTTGATGTATGTATATAACACTTGTATGTAACTTATTATATGACTCTACTGATGATGTAAGTATTTGTGATGGACCAAACTTGTATGTAACTGTTTACTATACTCGCTTATACTATGCCGAAGTAGCCCACGTAAGCTCAACGCTCTATTGTTTGTATTATATGCTTTGATTCACGCGTGGCTCATATTTTGCAAATAAAGTAACCAGTAGAAAAGTTTTAAAATTGTCCATATTTTCCTTAATCCTATATTTTTGAAAGATAATAAAGGACTATAAGTAATCCCACCAAATGATTAACAACCTAGTGAGCATTGCGTACTACTCGAGGGTATGCCGTTAGCTAGGGTGTTACAGTTGGTATCAGAGCAGTTTAGTCCTACGTGAGCCTATGGACTGAGCTGCACTATGCTTCCGAGCATGACTAATGGTGTAGGTCTTTGCTAAGTGGTATGTGCTAAGTTCATGTGTACCCGCCTTTCTTGAGACTGATCAACTCGGAATTGTGCAGGTACGACAGATTAGGCATACCGCCTCGTAGAGACTATACACAGTGAACGATAGAGCCTGTAGAATTTGCTGACATCCTTCGTGAAATGGCCCAAGCCACTCAGGCTCAGGCCCAAGCCTCTCAAGCCCAAGCACAGGCAATGAATCAGATGGCAGCAGCTGCCATGCTTCGGAATCCAGCCCCAACAGCGAAAGAGGCAGAAGCGAAAAAGTTTGCTGAGTTTGGAAGAGCAAACCCCCCGACTTTTGAAGGGTTGATGGACCCAGAACTCTTTCATAACTGGATAGCAGAAACGGAGCAGGTTTTTGAAGACATCCCCTGTATAGAGGTGCAGAAAGCTCAATTTGCTACACGGAAGCTGCGAGGTGCGGCTAGAACCTGGTGGAACACCACCAGACCTCTTTTAAAACAACAGGGAGGTCCTGTCACATGGGAGCGATTTACCACTGCACTCTTGAACAAGTATTTCCCTAAGGGGCTTAGGGACCAGAAAGAAGCTGAGTTTATGGAGCTGCAACAGGGGGACATGACAATGGCTGAATACACGTCCACCTTTGAGAAGCTGTGCCGTTACTCCTCTGTATATCAGCTGCTCCCCAATGAAGCATGGAAATGTGGAAAGTTTCAGAGGGGACTGAAGGAAGAGTTGCAGATGGCCATTAACCATTGGGACATTTTGGATTATGCCCTCTTGGTTAGTAAGTGTATGACGCTAGAGGAATAGGCCAGAATTTGGCCATGGCTAGGACCGCCAGGAACAAGAGGAAGATGGAGGAGCAATGGAGTTCTTCCTAGGCGCAACGACAGAAAGGACCATTTCAGGCTCCGTTCTCTGGTAGAGGTAGAGGACAGTTTCTCCCACGACCGCAGCAGTGGGCGGTGAGACCTCAGGGTCCAAGGGGACCAGGAATTGTCAGACCCCCGCAACAGATAATTAGGCCTCAGCAGCCAGCAGTCAGGTCACCGCAACCGAGTGGTGTTCCAAGGAACTTTGGGCAGGCCCCCCGAGGAGTTCAACTAGATCAGGAGTTCAGGTCGCCGTGCCCAAAATGCGGAAGATGCCACCTGGGAGAATGCTATGCAGGGAAAAATGTATGCTTTAGATGTGGAAAGGAGGGTCACATTGCTAGATACTGCCTAGGAATTCCATCGCCAGTTCAGCAACAGGGACGGGTCTTCACGATGTCTGACAAGGAGCCTGAGGATGCAGAAGGGTTGATTGTGGGTAAGTGCGTTATGTTGGGTACTACTTTGACTATATTGTATGATTCAGGAGCATCACACTCCTTCATTTCACATGATAGTGTCAGGAAGCTGAACCTATCGCCCGTAGCACTACCCTTTACGCTGAGGGTACCTACCCTTACTGTAACACCCTTGCTAACTGCCTGCTTCCATGGTAGCAAGCAATGCTCACAGGGTTGTTATGCGTTGTGCCAGGTTAACTTTTACCCTTACTTTTACCTTTGCAAATAGTTCTTATACGAAAATATGGACCAATTTGAAAATTATTCTTTTACAATATCAGCTTGTAAATTAGGGGCTGTGCGTGATTTAGAGAACGTATAACAACAATCGCTATAGGCTAAAGGTAACTGAAGCAGAACATAAAGAGTATATGTGCATACATAAAGAAATACAACCAAGGTCCAACATCAGTACACATTGTCGTAATAATAAATATGTACACAAAATGGATCTAAGTCCTAATACATAATACAAAACATATATCCTCCAAAACATATATATTCATCGTGTCAGCATCGTCCCTGTGTCTTGACCTCCACCAACTGTCAGTCCAGTCACCTCGTACACCTGCTGGATCCATAACCGAGTGGGGGTGAGAACTCTTGGTCCTCAGTGGGGTTCCTTAGCACTAACTACGGTTCATTTACTCGGGTATCCTCCAGGCCGCTCAGGAGATCTCTAAGTGATCATGCATACTAAACCAAACCTACTGATTATTATCTTGGCCTAGGATCCTGAACAGCTTTATCTAAGTTACTACGTGATCAAGGAACTAGTCTTGCTTATCTAGGTTCTCGCGCTTTCTACTCCTAACCATCGTTACATAACCACACCATAAACATGTATGCTGACGGACACACTGATCATCACGCATACGTTGCGCGGTAAACCTTCCACCATGCTTGCCAGGCACGGGTTAGTTCATCATGCACACTTTGGGCATGGTATCAATGCAAGGGGTCATCGTACCGATGAGGCATGGAATTCAATGCATGTTCTCATCATATCTTTTCTTTCTTTCTTCTCATTTTGTTCTTCCGGGCCAGGCGTGAACTCCGTGGACCCCGGTCTTACTCATTTTGTTCTTTTCCTGTGTCCCAATACTCCCTCGTACACCTCAGGACCGTCGTCCCCATGGTGGTGTACGACCTGCCTTCTCTGTCTGTTTCCCGGGCAAACATGACTCCACCCCCTTCCCGGGTGGCGAGGGGCCGCCCTCTTGGCTAAGCCGGAAGCGGACCATATCATACACATATTCATCGCATCATAATCCATTCATTTTTCTATCACATGTCATGCGTCTCATCATTCTTTTCTCTCGTATGCACATTTATCTTTTCTCATCATGCTCTTGTTCCTACATTTCCTTCTCAACTTTCATATTACTTTTTATTCATTAAACCACAATCCTCTAGTGATCTATCCTCATGATGCATGATTTACCAAAACCCATAATCACATAATCACATCGTTCATCAACAGTTATATCTAATCACATCATACATCAACAACTATAATCCTATGCAATGATCTAAGTTTCTATACTGGTTGGAACATACAGAAAAGTTAAAATCTCAAGTGCTTCAGATTCATTCGAATGCCTAGAGGTGCATTCGAATGAAACCCTGCGAGTTCTCTCATTCGACTGAAAGCTCATTTCATTCGATTGAAAGCCGAAAAATTCTTTCATTCGAATACAACCTTCTTTCATTCGATTGAAAGGAAAAAAATCGCCAGTTTCGTAAAAATTCTCCGAGGCTTCGCTGTAACTTTCCAAAACAGTGTTTTTCTGGGTTCCAATCAGTACAGTTAAATTTTTCTAACATCAAAACTACTCAAAACTACCCTCACAATTTACTCTCCATATTTTTCACATAATGTTTGCTAAATCCAATACATAAAAATACACAGATAAAATCACAGAGAAATCCACATAGACAGTGGGCTTAGGATTACCCACTTTCCAGGCGCACTTGGAAGTTGTCAGAAACGACTCCCGAGGGCTTTAAGATAATCCAGCTATTTTTCTTGAGTCCGGTAGAGTAATCGTCGCGCGCACACTCGGACAGAGTAACAGCACAGCAGATGAAAAACTTCAGAGAAATGGCACTGACGCCGTGAGTTCTTATATAGGCTCCAGGAGCCTTTAGCTTCTTTGAGAAGCTGTTGCGTTTTCACTTCTTTTTCATTTCTTTTCCTTTTTTTTTCAAAATTATCCTTTTAAGTTTATTTACCCTTTTGCCCTTGCTTTAATTTTTATTTCCTTTTATCCTAACTTTGTTTTTCCCTTTTTGTCCTTTACCCTTTTTATTTATTTCCCCTTATGTCCTTTCTTTAATTTTTTCCTTGATTTTGCTGTTACTAACGTAGGAATAAATTCCTAAATCAAATTAATTAATTACACGATCAGGTTTGATCGCGTTTTGTCATTTTTTCGGTCGTGTTCGGATATTCTACAAATATTCCAAGCACATATCCGCGATCTACTAATTTCCCGGACCATAGAGGTATGTCCGGTTAAGGTATTCGTGAATTTATTACCCGGAGGAAATTTTCACAGATACCTTAAGTGTCTATTGAAATTTTGATTTTTGTCAAAATTTGGCACGGACCTCGTGGCACTCCGCGAGATCAAGAAACAATTACTTGACTGGCGTTTGGAATAAATTAATGTTCTAAATAATTTTCCAAATCCAAATAATCGCATCTAATGTGCTTTTAAGTAAGCCAAAAATTGGGATTTTCGCGAAATTCCCGTAAGGGAAAAATTCGGGATGTTACACCTACCGCTCCACTTGTTGAGATTTGTCAAGTATGTCTCCAGTGTCCACTTCAGCTGCAGGATCGAATGTTTGTGGCTGATCTTATCTGCTTACCCTTAGTGGGCTTGGATGTCATTCTAGGAATGGATTGGTTGCGTGACAACCGGGTGATCTTGGACTGCGCTAAGAAACTGGTAACCTTACCTTCTGTGGTTCCAGCCATGCCACCCTCTAAGGAAGAATCAGTAGTTTTGTACTGCTATCCGTTGGAGAACCAGAGCTTCATCTTTCTGGCTTTGTCAGAGGTGGAAGCAAAGCAGGACGTGACGCGTATACCGGTGGTGAGTGAGTACGCGGATGTATTCCCAGAGGACATTTCGGAGTTTTCCCCGAAGAGAGAAGTAGAATTCTCTATTAGCTTGGTTCCGGGAGCTAGACCAATCTCGATGGCGCCATACCGCATGTCTACGATAGAGTTGCAGGAGCTGAAAAAGCAGCTGGAGGAATTATTGGACAAGCGGTTTATTCGACCTAGTGCGTCCCCATGGGGAGCTCCAATGTTGTTCGTGAAGAAGAAAGATGGCTCGATGAGCCTATGCATTGATTACCGGCAACTGAATAAGGTCACGATCAAGAACAAGTATCCGTTGCCGAGGATAGATGATCTGATGGATCAACTCAGAGGAGCCAAGGTGTTTTCAAGGATTGATCTGCGCTCAGGCTACCATCAGATACCAGTCTCAGATGAAGATATTCCCAAGATGACTTTTAGGACTCGCTATGGCCACTACGAGTTCACTGTGATGTCGTTCGGGCTGACTAATGCCCCTGCGATTTTCATGGACTACATGAACCGGATCTTCAGGCCGTACTTGGACGAATGTGTGATAGTCTTCATAGATGATATTTTGATATACTCGAAGACTGAGGAGGATCACGCTAAGCATCTCAGGTTGGTTCTAGATGTCTTGAGGGAGAAGCAGTTGTATGCTAAACTCTCTAAGTGTGAGTTCTAGACCAAGGAGGTGAAGTTCTTGGGACATGTGGTGACAGAGCAGGGAATCTCAGTGGATCCAAGCAAGGTAGCGGCTGTAATAGAATGGGAGCGACCTACCACAGTCATAGAGATCAGAAGCTTTTTGGGCTTTGCGGGCTACTACCGAAGGTTCATCAAGGGGTTTTCTCAGATGGCGCTACCCCTTACCAAGCTCACCCGCAAGGACGTTAAGTTCGAGTGGTCACCGGAATGCGAGGAGAGCTTCTGTAAGCTCAAGGAGAAGTTGACCACCGCTCCTGTGCTGATCTTGCCAGACCCACACACACCTAGTGAGGTGTACTGTGATGCCTTGAGGATGGGACTGGGATGCGTGCTTATGCAAAATCGTCAAGTGGTGGCTTACGTGTCCAGACAGTTGAGACCGCACGAGGCGAATTATCTGACCCATGACTTGGAGTTAGTAGCGGTGGTATTTGCGCTGAATATTTGGAGACATTACCTCTATGGCATTCGTTTCGAGGTATTCTCCGACCACAAGAGCCTGCAGTATCTATTCGACTAGAACGAGTTAAATATGAGGCAAAGGAGGTGGATGGAGTTTCTGAAAGACTATGACTTTGGTCTGAACTACCATCCCGGAAAGGCGAATGTGGTAGCAGATGCATTGAGCAGAAAGGCGTTGCACATGGCCCAAATGATGGTAGAAGAATCCAAGCTGCTGGAAGAGTTTCGAGACCTGAATTTGGGAGTTATTCGGCAGGACAACAACATTAAGCTAGGACCGCTCCAGATTACTAGTAGTTTCAGGCAGAGGATAATCGAAGCTCAGAAGCACTGTCAAGAAGACCTCTGGCTAAAGTTTGTCAAGGCCGTGAAGGAGGGGAAGGTCAAGGAAGTAGTAGTGGGAAGTGATGGTATTATATGCTTCAGTAACCGTGTTTGCGTACCCGACGAGGGTAATCTACGATGAGATATTTTGGATGAAGGGCACAAGAGCAAGTTCACCATGAACCCAGGTATCACCAAGATGTATCATGATCTGAAGCAGATGTTTTGGTGGCCAGGCTTGAAGCGAGACGTGGAGGAATGGGTGCAAAAGTGTCTGGTGTGTTAGAAGGCGAAAGTTGAACACCGGAAACCTCCAGGACTGTTGACTCCTCTGGAGATACCCGAATGGAAGTAGGATGGCATATCCATGGATTTTGTATTGGGATTGCCACGTACGGCGAGGAATGTAGACGCCATTTGGGTGATTGTTCACCGACTCACCAAGTCTGCCCATTTCATTCCAGTGAAGATGACCTATCCACTGGAAAAGTTGGTGCAACTGTACATAAGGGAAGTGGTGAGATTACACGGCATACCTTCGTCCATCATATCAGACAGAGATCCCCGGTTTACGTCTCGATTTTGGACAGCTTTCCAAAAGGCATATGGGACTCAGTTAGCGTTGAGCACGGCGTATCATCCTCAGACTGATGGACAGACTGAGAGGACGATTCAGACCCTCGAGGATATGCTGAGGACATGCGCACTTGATTCACCCAGGTATTGGGATGAACTGTTACCATTCATAGAGTTCTCCTACAACAACAGTCACCATGCGAGTATTGGCATGGCCCCCTTTGAAGCACTTTATGGCCGGAAATGTCCGTCTCCCCTTTGTTGGAACGATGGCTGTGAGTACAGATACTTGGGACCCGAGGAGACCCAAGATGCCGAGGAGTGCATACAGCGGATCAGACAGTGGATTCTCACAGCTCAGAGTCATCAGAAGAGTTATGCCAACGTCCGAAGAAGACCTCTGAGTTTCAAGAAGGAGACCATGGTTTCTTGAAGGTCACTCCTACTACAGGCATTGGGAGGGCCGTGAAGGTCAAGAAACTAAGTCCCCGATTCATTGGACCTTTCCAGATATCGGAGCGCATCGGACCAGTGGCATATCGGATAGCTCTACCGCCGAACCTAGCAAACCTTCATGCTGTCTTTCATGTATCTCAGTTGAGGAAGTACTATGCTTCTCCAGATCATGTCCTCGAGTCAGAGAATATCATCTTGAGAGAAGATCTCGCCTTTCCATTGATGCCGCAACGGATCATCGACCACAAGACCCGGAAGACTCGTAACGAGGAGATTCCGATGGTTCGGGTTATCTGGGAAAATGGGAATGTCGAGGAATAGACATGGGAGCTGGAGGAAGACATGAAGGCAGCATACCCAGAGCTTTTCTCAGGTATGAACTTTTGAGGACGAAATTTTCTAAGGGGGGTGGAATGTAACATCCTGCTCCTTCCCTAAGTGAAATTTCCCTGATTTACTATTCATAGAGCATCCTGTATAGGTTAACATGCAGAGATTAATAGAAATTTATCTGTTTAGCTTCTCAAAATTGTGATGACACTCAAAGGGTTCCTCATGACACTTAGAATTTAGTGGAAAAATTAAACCGTTGGAAAAAACGGAGTTCCGCTCACTTTCGAACGATTCCGCAGACACTAGAACAGTCCCGTTTGGCCCCGTTTAGCCAGTGGAACCGAGCAGTGGGCCCCAATCTTGGGAAACCATACCTTATGGGGGAAAAGATGGTAAAACCATAGAGCAACCCCAAATTGTTACTAGGAAACTTTGGCGATTGCGAAAGCGCCAGCGGAACGGTCCCGTTCGGACACCGATGAGAGATAACGGGTCAAAGGTATCTGTGAAAAATACTCATCCGGAGAAAAATTCACAAATGCCTTGAAGTAATTATACCTTTAGGTAGAGGGGAATTAGAGAATCGTGACGGTATAAGCGGAATAATTTTCAGACGACCGTGCGCAACGCACCGGGACTGCGAATGATCAAAAATGAGCGAAACGGGACTGAGTGGACCCCACACCTGCATTGACCACGTGATTGAATCTGATTCCAAGGAAAAATATTAAAAAATTCAATTACTATTCATTGATTTGACCTTTGAATTATCTTTTGAATTAATTAATTATTAAAGAAAATAGAAAAGGGCATTTTGGTAATTTGGCAAGGGGCAAAAGGGTAATTTTTGGGGGGAGATCCTTGGCTATAAATAGCCCTCCCATTCAAAATTTTTCATCAAAAAATTGCAAGACTACCGAAACTCTGTCCAAAAATCGTTCGGTTCGGGAACTCTGCTGAAACACTGCTGGAATCAGGAACCAGTTCAAGAGGCGATTCACCCAAGGATCCCACATCTCTTCCACCCTCTCCAGCCTTCTTTGCAGCCCCAAGAAAGTGGGTAAACTTGGTTTGCTCATCTCCTTGGAGCTTATGTTTGATTTGGATGATTATGTGAACTATGAGAAATTATGTTAGAAATGCTATGCAAGGACTTAGGAGATGATTTTGAAGGGTCTTGTGACCTGGACTAGATAGGATTTTAAGGGTTGGAATATGTGTGAAAACCTCAAGAAGGATCCATGGACAAAGGGGGAAAGAAAGCAAGAAAAACAAAGATGTAGGTTTCAGCCTCGTCAGGAACCGTTGAGCGGCATCATGAGCCGCTGAGCGGACTCGTGAACCGCTGAGCGG
>QANU01108907.1:0-11617 GCA_003254905.1 Nissolia schottii
GCGGAGTCCACGTCAGACGAAACAGGGGCAGTTGCGTATTATGTTTTGAAACAGGGATATTTTAGTAAATTGTCTCAGTTAGGGGGGCAAAAGAGAAAAAAAGTCTAATTTAATTTTTAAATGCACTTTAACTTTCTTTATACAATTACGTACTTTTCACATATGAGGAGAATCTCGTACCGGATGTTCACATTATAGTCTTCAACCTAATATTATACCGATGAATTATGATCTTGATACTTAATTGATGAGCATATATTATTATACTAGGATTCTTTGATAAAAGTCCTAATTAAAGGCTAAAGTAAGAGGTCTTACTCATAATAATCCATTACCATTGCCATGACACCAAGCTGACAAACTACTTTAATAACAGCGGGGGCCATTCAGTACTCTGCCAGCAGAGCTCCAGACACAAAATAGTGTATTTTTATTCTTCTTTATTCATTTTATGTGAACTATATCCATAATGTCTTCATTTGTCATTACTCACTACTAAGTACAAGCCAATTCTCTCTGTAAGATTTAACTTTTGTTGTGGCTCCATTCTACCATCAAAAAATTTATCTAGCTCCTACAATTCCACCCCTAACCCATTCTCCAAAATCCACACCAATTATAACTAGGATTGTACCTGAAAGAAACAATTATTGGCATTTATTTGACCCTTAGAAATAGAAATGTTGTAGCTGTATGATTTCTTCCTTTTACAAGCCCACCAAGAAATGTCCCCTTCTCCTTACTACACGCTAAGGGCCAACACACTATAAAGATGCATTTCCATTCTGCTTTTGTTGTAGTGGGTTCAAGGCTAGCAGATAATGAATTCCACATTAGCACTAATTGTCTTATTAGAGAGGGGGGGGGGGGGGGAATTACTTGGCTTATTTTATTCAAATTTATTATGTGCCAACTACTTCAACTGTAGGTGACTCAATAATGAACACGGCATTTATGTTCTGTAAAATTTAGGGGACCAGTACTGTTTAAGATTACAACCATTTACTAAAGTAAATTTAAATGTAACAAGGTGAAATCAATTAATGTAACAGAATGTAAGTCTTAAATACTACTATTGAACTCGCGTACTTCATTTTAACACAATCAATTTAAAATTAATGTCGACATCGTGAGAGTTAGTATTCATTTTTGTATAAAAAATCATATTATGTATTCCTCGGTTCTTCTTCAACCCTTTTATTTTTTTTTAGATTCATTAATAATTTAATGTATCTACTAAATTATCAATAAATTAAAAATAAAAAATAAAAGGGAGTAACATTAGAAAACATATGAAATATCCAATAGCATATCTTTACTCCTACAATGATGTGGCATAATTATAACTATGTGATGATCACATTTTTTTACGTCTATTATACTCTCGCAGGATGTAAATAAAGAAGTTATTTTTTCACCGTTACAATTTCAACTTTAGAGTGCCCGCCCCTTATATACAGAGAGAGAGAGAGAGAGAGAGAGTCATATTTGTATTAAAACAATCACATGATCAATTAGCCTTTGGCTTATACCCGTTCTTAATTAAGCAAATATTCATTGTGATTTTAAGTGTGAGTATAAAGTTTTATATTGATTAATATTGAATTAAGTTAGGAGTATTTATTCAAGAAAACTCATAAATTTTATGTCTTGAAGTTTTTGGGTAAAGACATAACTCACCATTTTATCTAACAATATATTATTGAGTAATATTATATCCTCAAAACAAATATGTGTAATTATATTCCTAGCAAATTTAAGTATGACACTTGACAATTTTTTTAGGACAACACAATAAGAAGAAGAAAAAAAAGAATTTATTATCAACAGTCATTTTTAAGTTTGTTCGAAGGATAGTCAGACATATTTACTAGGAGGATACGATATTACACTTTTCTATATGTTAAGTTTGTTATTTTGTTTGAGGTTTTAAAAGAAAAAAAAACTTTTTAATATATATATAATTAATTAATGAATAAACTTTTTGAATAAAAGCTAAAATTTTAAAATAAGATTAATAAATTTTCACAAGCTAAAAAAGCAACCAATAGAAAAATGTTAAAAAATCATATCATAAAAGCATTTTTTTCACTAAAGATGAGACACCCTTTATTCACCATATATTCTATGCAGTGATAATAAGACCAAACGCTTCATCTATTTAAACCAAGTGGTTAGTGGAATTGTTTATTACTATATAGCAAAAATGGTGGGTTAAGATTGAGTTATTAGAATAATATGGCATTATTAGTTCTTGAATGAAAGAGTTATATCATTTCATTTTATCCCATCACTTTGATGATATAGGTCAAAAATTTTAGAATTTCTTTTTTCTTATTGAGTATAGCATTCATCTATTATATCTTCCATCTAAAGGAGCAAGCATTCTCCATCACACACATTAGACATTGAGAAATTTATCAAAGCATGAAAATGGCGCTCGAGTGTTACACTTACACCACGCATCATGGAAAGAGAGGAGTATACTATATATTTGTACTGCAACTTGTAGACAAATAATTGAGCAAGGGGATGAAAAAATTTGACCACTATAGGGAATCTGAGCTTAGCGGTGCTCAGATGTATTACATGCATTCTGTGAAACTGGGGACCCATCATCGGATATTTGTGTACATCTAAAATCTATTGAAGAGTTTATCCTTCCGTGGCCTATACGGTGGTGATCCTTCATAGCAAGAATCAGGTCGTTTTAACCACCTCTCAAAATATTCTGTGACCCAAACACTGTAGCAATGTGGGTCCTCTATCAAAAAGCATTTAAATCACTGTCAGGGTAAAGTAAAGTAAAGTGAACAGAGTAAAACTGTATGGAGACTAGCACAAAGTCTTCAAAACACCTTTTCTATTATCATGCATACATCAAAATTTAACTTTTAATTTTGGATTTCGGGTTTCGGCCAAAGTTTACTGATGCAATCACAATCACAAATTTTATGCATAAAGCAACAGAAAAGGACACAAAGGATAGTTGTTGGTAAACATGATTCCTAGTGTAGTAAATGACTGTGAATCAATTACTATATAACAGTAATATATAGTTACCAATTACTATTACTATGCCTAGGTAAGAATTTCTCCCACAATGCAAATTAACATTAGACCAAAGGAAAAATAAAGAGCAGAGTCAGAGAACCATACTCTCATATTAACTCGTAGCACCAACCGCGAAACAACCACTCTCACCTCCTTTAATGCCTGCGCATTTGTGGCAGAGTAAAGCTCACTTCTTTTCCTTTCTCTCAAATATTAATTTCAGGCGTCAGAACAGCACAAGCACTAGACAATTTAATAATTTAAAACCTATTAATTTCTCTTCTCTTATACAACCCAAATGCTTAATAAAATATCTTAAGCTTCCTCTTCTCCTTCTTTCTTGCTATTCCTAACCCGTGAGAAAATGGCCAAGACTTCAATGGAAAACATGATGGCTTACATGCTAACAAGCTACGTTCTACTGTGTACAGTGCTGTCTGCAAAAGCTGAACTTGTGAAGAAGACTTACATCATTCAAATGGACAAGTCAGCAATGCCGAGGACCTTCTCCAGCCACCTTGACTGGTACTCATCGAAAGTGAAATCAGCGCTAGAATCCGAACAAGAGAGGATCATCTACACTTACCAAACAGCATTCCACGGAGTTGCAGCAAAGCTAAGCGAAGAAGAAGCAGAGAAGCTAGAATCGCAAGAAGGCGTGGTTGCCATATTCCCAGACACAAAGTACGAGCTTCACACCACAAGGAGCCCAACTTTCCTGGGCCTGGAGCCGCACCACAGCACCACCAACATCTGGGCAGAGAACCTAGCAGACCACGACGTCATAGTGGGAGTTCTTGACACCGGAATCTGGCCGGAGAGCGAGAGCTTCAACGACACGGGGTTGACACCGGTGCCTCCTCGCTGGAGAGGTGCGTGCGAAACCGGCAGAGGGTTCGCGAAGCACCACTGCAACAAGAAGATCGTGGGGGCAAGGATATTCTACCATGGATACGAAGCGGCAACAGGGAAGATCGACGAGCAAGCAGAGTACAAGTCACCGAGGGACCAAGATGGGCATGGAACACACACTGCAGCAACAGCTGCAGGGTCCCCTGTCCACGGCGCCAACCTTCTCGGCTATGCTTATGGCACTGCAAGGGGAATGGCACCGGGAGCCAGAGTTGCAGCTTATAAGGTCTGCTGGAGTGGCGGATGCTTCAGCTCTGACATCCTCTCAGCTGTTGATAAGGCCGTGGCCGACGGAGTGAACGTCCTCTCCATCTCCCTTGGCGGTGGAGTCTCTTCCTATTACCGTGACAGTTTATCTGTGGCAGCGTTCGGGGCGATGGAGATGGGCGTGTTCGTGTCTTGCTCTGCTGGCAATGCTGGCCCCGACCCTGTCAGCCTCACTAATGTCTCCCCCTGGATCGCCACCGTGGGTGCCAGCACAATGGACAGGGATTTCCCCGCAGATGTCAGGCTTGGGAGCGGGAGGAAGATCACCGGGGCTTCGCTCTACAAAGGGAGGAGCATGCTGTCTGTTAGGAAGCAGTACCCTCTGGTTTACATGGGGGGAAACTCCAGCTCCCTGGACCCCAGATCTCTATGCTTGGAGGGCACTTTGGACCCTAAATTGGTTCGAGGGAAGATTGTGATATGTGATAGAGGGATCAGTCCGAGGGTGCAGAAGGGGCAGGTGGTGAAGAATGCGGGTGGAGTTGGAATGGTTCTCACGAACACCGCGGCTAACGGTGAGGAGCTTGTAGCAGATTGCCACCTCCTTCCGGCGGTCGCAATCGGAGAGAAACAAGGGAAAGAGATCAAGAACTACGCGCTGACAGGCAGGAAAGCAACCGCAACTCTAGCTTTCTTGAAAACGAGATTGGGAATTAGGCCATCCCCTGTGGTGGCAGCGTTCTCATCAAGAGGGCCCAACTTCCTAACCCTCGAGATTCTCAAGCCTGATTTTGTAGCCCCCGGGGTCAACATCCTCGCCGCGTGGACCGGACTCGTCGGCCCTTCCAGCCTGCCCACCGACCACCGGAGGCTCAAGTTCAACATACTGTCCGGAACCTCAATGTCATGCCCTCATGTGAGCGGGGTCGCCGCCTTGCTCAAGGCCAGGCATCCAGAATGGAGCCCTGCAGCCATTAAATCTGCGCTGATGACAACGGCTTACGTTCATGACAACACCCTCAAGCCTCTGAGGGATGCTTCCACCGCTGACCCTTCAAGCCCCTATGATCATGGTGCAGGACACATCAACCCCACAAAGGCCCTTGACCCTGGCTTGGTCTATGACATTGGTCCCCAGGATTACTTTGACTTCCTTTGCACGCAGAAGCTAACCCCATCAGAGCTTGGAATCTTTGGCAAACACTCTAACAGGAGCTGCAGGCACTCGCTTGCAAGTCCAGGGGACTTGAACTACCCCGCCATATCTGTGGTGTTTCCTGAGAGAACTTCTGTTTCTGTTTTGACGGTTCATAGAACTGCCACTAATGTTGGCAATCCTGTTTCCAAGTACCATGTCATGCTTTCGCCCTTTAAAGGTGCTTCTGTGAAGGTCGAGCCAGATATCTTGAGTTTCACAAACAAGTACCAGAAGATTTCTTACAAGGTTACCTTCACAATGAGGACTAGGCAGACAGAACCTGAATTTGGAGGCCTTGTTTGGAAGGATGGCGTCCACAGGGTGAGAAGTCCCATTGTGATAACGTATATGCCACCAATATGAAGAACTTCACTAACACTAATTACAAGTTCAGCAGCGTTTTGTTTTGTTTTGTTTTTTTTTTTTTTTTTTTTTTTTTTTTTTGCAATAAGCAAATTTTCTGTACCAAAAAGTGCATGCAGTTTTTATTACAGGAAATGCTTTTTTTTTTTTATATTGCCTGCTTCCAATAATGATGATCTCGCGTGCCTCTTATTCCACGTTTCCACCTTAGAACTTAATTAGCAATTCATATGCAGATTCAAGTTTCAGGCTGCTAAAAATAGTCAACAAAGATGGATTTTTATTGCTTGGTTCTCAAATGCTGTTGTTACATGAGCTCTTCGATTTCATCAATGTCATATCGTACTACTGACGCAAGCATTCATCTTACATATATATTTTGTGCTATGAAATTATAGATAGTTTGAAGAATTCCTCTATAAGTGAAAGGGTCATGTTATATAGAAGCACATGTAATCATTTGCCAAGAGGAATTAATTAAACAATGGGGAGGATCAGGTGCATGCACATCCGAGTTCCAACATTTTGATTGTGCAGAAAACATTAGTATTCGGTTAGCAGATTATACTAATTGAATCTTTTTCTTGGGGACCGTGAATTAGGATTTCAATTTCATCAGCTCAAACACCCGTATAATTGTCACAGTAATTAATTTTCTTAATGGAGAAGTAAGGATCACCCAACAATTATTATGATGCGGAGTTAAAAATAGGACTCTTGCTTGACAGATTTGTTTGACCATATAGGAACATTAGTTATAATTGATAGCACGAGAATTATTTAATATGAAGGAAGCTCCACAATTTATTTTCATGTTCCCCCTTATTTATTTTTTTTTTCCCCACGTCTTGTGCAATTGAATTCATTTTTGAGTAAGATACAAGGTACTCCTTGCATGTGAGTATCATCAGGATAGCTGGACCCATCAATAAATAATGGTCCAACGTGTTATACGGTGCTAGTTTTGGATCTTGATATTGGGCATTGTGATTTGCGACTCACAAACAGTTTATATTTACATCTATCATCTATATGCCATGGACTTATAAAAACCACTCTTTTTTTACTCTTTTTCAGACTTCTTAATGTCATTTTTAATAAAATCACACTTTAAAAAAATCATTTAATTGACATTAAGACAAAAAAAATATAAAATGTATAGATAAAATTAATCTTGAGTAATAAGTAATATAATTATTAAGTATTATGAGAAGTATGAGAGATAACAATAGTATAAATATAAAAAATGTATTTAATATTTTTTAATTTAATCAAATAATAATTAACCTTAAATAAATTTTTGTTTAAAAAATGACAAAAAATAGAAGGACGGAAGGAAGTATAACATTCATGTGAGTAATTTAATGTTTACACTGTTCATGAACCTAGAACCCAAACTACCAAGTGTTCATTGGGAAGGTAAAGTTACCATTTTCATTTCATTTGGATCAAGAAAGAAGAAGAACTTTGCTTTATGGACATGGGAATCTTTGATGGGCCAAGCCATTTGAGCCAGCTCCTCTCAAAACAACCAACCAGTCCAAGGCCCAAAATGCTAGCACAAATTGAACTTGGTGTTGGTCCAACAAAAGCTTCTTTTAGCCCATCAACGCTCAAACTTCAAATGCCTTAAATTCCAAAAGCTAAGTGCTAACCTCTTGTATATTGATCCTCTAATGCAAATTCTACTGCCATTACTAGCTCAAGAAAGACTGAACCCCCAAACTTGTAATGTTTTAGTCACTATCACTACACAAGTTATCCATATGTGTGCATTAGATCTCAACCCTTGCAGTTTCTTTGGCCTAGAAGTTGAACTGTTAACAACTATATTCTTTGCTTGCAGAAAGCCAAATAGTGTTATAATGTTATAGTGAATGTGAAATGGACACTGATGATAATGTACATCTAACAAGTGGTACAGAATGGTTATGTAGTTTAATTGGTTCTTTCCTTAATTAGTCAGCCAATTAATTCATCCACCAAAAAAATTGAAATAAAGATTTGGGGGAGGGGGGCATTGATTTAGGTATTTGTCGGCATATTATACGTATGTGCATGTGGAAGAGGGACATCCATACATAATAAAAGGGAGGCAGTTCTATCATCAATCATAATTGTAATTCTTACTCAAGCCTATAAGATGATACTGATTCTTAATTAATGGTAACGTACGGGTGAAGATCTCCATTTCAAAACCCAAGTGCTGTGTGATTCATTAATCTAAGCCTCTCCTTGACAACACTTAGATTCTACTCTTCACTCAAGGAAAAAAGAAAAAAACGCACTTTGATTCTATTGGGCAATCATCATAATGCATGTGTGTGCATATGCCGCTAGTTGTGCTCCTATAGCTTATAATGTAAGAGCAGTTAATCTTATCGTTTTACTAATCAATTGGAGCAATTAATGATCTTTAAGTTTACTTTCCAAGAAGTAATATTACATGCGCTGATTGTTACACGGAAAGACAACTAGAAGTATTCCTGTTCAATTATTTCTTACCAAAACATAACAGGATGGTTGGAATTTTTTTAGGTGGGAATTTGTATACAATTTATCTGTGATTAGGGGCGCGTATCTAGAAGAAAGGCAGAAACTATGCAAAATCTTAATAAGTGGTTTTTTTTTTTTTTTTTTGAGTTTAAAAACAATACAATCGTACGTTTTATTATGAGATAACTAAAAGACACTCCCCGAAACATGCTTTAAACATATATAACATAGTCTTTGATTACAATTTTAGATATTTAACTTCAGTAATTTATATAGATAAATAGGTAGATATTTGTGTGTAAGAAAAATAACCTAACTTTGATAGATGAGAAAACCCAAATCTTTTTATTTACTTTTTATTAAATGAAAGAAAGGCTTGAACTTATACAGGATAAACAAATACATCTACGTAATCACCCACCATGACTCCCATGTTATACAGCACATAGGTAGGTTATTACTTATTAAAACCTTATCAAACCTTCTCAAGAGAAAATTCAGTTGGACAAAATCTAAGAGAGATAAAAGAATATATAACCGACATATGTTAAAAATAAATGGCATACAACACACTAAAGAAAACATTAGACTTAATAAAACAAAAACACCTCAAAAGTTCCAAGTACAATCCACAAGACAACTCAAGAAAAATAGAACTAAGCGCACAAGGTTGACATAGAAAAATTCACATAAGACGTGAAACAGCACAAAAAGAAACAAGCACCACTCAAGTTAAACTCAAATCTCTTTCAGAACTAAGAAGCAAAGTATCTACTCACACATACCAACAAACACAGCAAAATACATAAATCCTACATCAAAACTCAACACGAATCTTAACCACAAAACTCAAAACACATTGCAAAAACTACACAACTATCCAATATTGAGAGAGTCACACCAAGCTCTTGGACAATCATGTCAAGGTATGTTATGCTAAGACAGTCACACAAAGGCTATTATTAACTTTAGATTAAAAGACATCAAGATCCTCTCATTTTTAAAATGTAAAAGAAAAAATTATGTTTACCATCTCAAACTTTATTTATGTGGTAATCTTATGTTACTATGTTTATTGATGTTCTAATAAATGATAAAATTATGGAGATATTAATTCTTTCTTTTTTTATTTTATTTTAAAAATGAGAAAATCTTGAGTTAATAGAAAATGAGAGCCTTGTACCTACCAAATTGTAGTGCACACAATTAGACTGCTAAGGTTTAAACAATCCGTTCTCCTGTCTGACTTGAATTTAAATACTTGTTAGTCTTTAAAGTTCGATTAATTAAGAGCATAACCATATTTAAAAGAATGGGAAAAAAAAATCTTCTAACTATTTCATCAGCCGGCATTTTAAGAGAAATTACGATTGCGATGGTTTCTTGCAAGCTTGAATCTTTGAAATTTGTACAGCGTGTTTACATGTGGCATTAAATTAAACGGGGAGCTAATTTCCTACCCAAATAAACTTTCATATAAGAGATTTTTTTTTTGGATAGATTAAATATTTCATATGAGAGGTTGACCTAGCCATTTGCTTAGCATAAAGAAAAAATAAATAAAGAAAACAAAGAGAAGAGTTATCCAATCTAGAAGCTGCGCATTTTTGAACTTGTGTTAATTAATCAATCAACCAAATCTCAAGTCTAAACTACCATAGAGGATTTGCGGGCCCATCTATGCAAGCACACGTGTGTATATAAATTGACTCAACTTTTTGAGTGTTGAATGAGGAAAGTTTTATTTTCACACGTCTTTTGTTTATTTATATTAATATTAATTATATTGATTGTTAAACCATGACGAGCTAATAGCCATAAAGTTATTATTTATTGTCAATTTGTTTAGCTTATGAGGCTTCCATAGAACAAAAATTGTAAAATGAAAGTCTATTGCTAGGATTCTGATAAGAGGATCGGTATCAACGTTAGCTAAATTTTCTGT
Organism: Nissolia schottii; assembly: GCA_003254905.1. Taxonomy (NCBI): domain Eukaryota; kingdom Viridiplantae; phylum Streptophyta; class Magnoliopsida; order Fabales; family Fabaceae; genus Nissolia; species Nissolia schottii. Next base: position 10,176 of record QANU01108907.1, read on the forward strand.
TTATAAAATAAAATAAAAAATATATTTGTAATTAAATCGATTTTTTGACATAAATATTTTTAAAATAGTCTTTAATTTGTGGACATAATTCCTGGTTTGATAGGCGAGTAAGCAGAGAGAGAGAGAGGCAAACACAAGCAGATTGTGTTGCTGTAAAGGTTTATGTCTTAGTCCAATAAAGGAGAAGATCCCTCTTTTTTTTTTCTGATACACATGTACACAAGAACATCGTCTTGTCCACGACAAGCACACCCCCACAACACAAACACCATCCAATGCATTCGTGCACCAATCGTTTTCAACCGTGATTCGTAGTAAGAGGAATGGTATTTTCAACAAATCCTCTTACTCTATTTGAAAACTTTAAAAATAAATATTATTTCTTTTATTTAATAGTTAAGAAAGTTTAGTATAAGAGAATAATATCATAATTTTTTAACATATAATTTTTATTTTTAACAAACACTAATTTAAAACTTCAAGATATAAGTGATTTTGGATCCCACTTTTAGATAGTGTTTAATTGATCTTTTGAAATAAAACGAACTTATATTAGATTAGATTTTTTATCGCATGTTATTAAGTGTAATCTTTTTTTAGTATTAATTTATTGGGTTAATTATGTTTTTAGTCCTTGTAAAATTTGAAAGTTTAGTTTTAGTCCTTGTATGTAAGTTTTAGTCCCTGTGAAAATTGAAAGTTTGTTTTTAGTCTCTAGAGCTGGATGAGAGTTGGCTGCGCTGACGTGGCCGCTAATGGAGCTGACGCGGCATGCCACGTAGCATAACTGCAAAATAATAAAACTTGATCCAGATTACCCACCCGACCCGACCCGGATTTAATTTAAAATTAAAAAAAAGTACAAACAGCCCCCCTTTACCCGTACCCCCACCCCATTCCAACCCCACCCCATCTGCATCCTCTCATCGCTCTCTCGAACCCCACCCCCTCTGCCGTCGTCTCTCCCCGCTGCTCCTCTCCGCTCCGTCGTCCTCCCGTACCCTACCCCATCCCAACCCTGCCCCATCTGCATCCTCTCATCTCTCTCACGCCGTCGTGCCGCCCTGCATTCAAGAACCCAGTCAAAATCAAATAACTCAAGGAGGGACTGTTACTGTGAGAACGATGGAGAGAGGTAGCAGTGGAGAAAGATTACCTTTCTGGGGAGAGGTCACGGTGGAGAGAGGTCACAGCGTCAATCTGGAGACGCGGAGGTGGGTGGCGCGGCTGAGGCTGCTACTGTGCAGGGGTGGACAGAAGAGAGAAAAGAGAAGCACGGCGGCACGGCGACGAGGGCGCCGGAGAGAAGAGAGAAGTACTCTGTGAAACCGAGGGCACTCCACCCTTCGACGAAGGCACTCCATCACTCAAACTGAGGGCACTTCGACGAGATGGAAGGCGACGTATGGGGGCGAGGCGGAGGGTGGGTGGGGTACGGGAGG
>QANU01108907.1:13011-36053 GCA_003254905.1 Nissolia schottii
ATATATATATATATATATATATATATATATATATATATAAAGTTAACAAGTGTTCTTGTGGTACTTGTTAAGCATTAAGTAACAAAAAGTTTTAAAGTTTTTGTGGTATTCAATGCATTGAAATTTTAATATTTTTATCTTTTCAATGGAAATTTTCTTTTTGTTGAATCCTTAACTATGTCCTTAACAATTTTCTTTTAGCAAAAACCCTACATTAAATTTACAACCAGTTTAATAAAAAAAATATAATATACATATAAACAAAAAATGCAGTATTAAGTTGTAGTCAACGATAATACATATAAAATTATGATGTTGTGATATTTATTATTCACTTCTCATTTTATTGTGATATTTATTGTTTGTGATTTATTTTTTTGTTTGTTGTCTTGAATTCGTTTAGATGGAAATATGGATAAAGTAATCTAAATTTTTGATTAGTTTCCACATGAAAAGTGTAAAATTTTTAAAAAATAATGTGGATTAGTTAGATCACTAAGCAAAGAAAAATTCCTTAAAAATAGGAATTTGAGGTGGGGCGAGACAGGTGTGAGACAAACATAAACCCAAGTTTAAGCTTGGAGCAAAAAATAAAAACTCGCTAAAACATAAAGCAAAGAGTAAGATAAAATTTGAGTAAATAGACAATAATAAATAATAGAAATACCGTCCCATCCTACCCTATTGTCATCCCTAGCTATATCCTTTTGTATATTCTCCTTGAAAATCTGATCCTCTGGTCAAATACAAAAAGTAGATCGAGTTAATTCAACTCTAAATTACAAATCTTTGGCTCTGAAGGATACGGGCTTTAAAATAAAATATATATAAAAAAAATACTCCATGATAAAAGGAAAAGAATCGTAAAATTCTTATAAAAATCTGAAAGGATTACGGTGATACTTAAAGGCAGTTAAATGGAGGTTTGTGCAATAAATAGAAGGAAGAAACAGAGAGAGAAGAGAGTAGTTATTGTTAATGGCACCGCGTGTGACGGCCTAATCCCCCAATCCTCGTTCATCATGCCATCTCCCCAACTGTCCACACCACCCCCCAACCAACCCCAACACCACCGCAACCGCCGCCACCGCCTCCTGGATTCCGCCGCCTCCGCGTGCTCCGTCTTCCTCCTGCTCCTCCTCTGCATACCAAACCGAGCAAGGAAGAAGCAGCGCACCACTCCATCCTCAGACTCCGATTCCAATCCCCCTCACCGCTTCTCCTACTCTCTCCTCCGCCGCGCCACCACCTCCTTCTCCACCACCCTCGGCCACGGCGGCTTCGGCCCCGTCTTCTCCGGCTCCCTCGCCGGGAACCCAATCGCCGTCAAGCTCATGGACTCCTCCGCCTCCCTCCAGGGCGAGCGCGAGTTCCACAACGAGCTCTTCTTCGCCTCCATGCTCCTCCGCTCCTCTTCGCCATCCTCCTCCCCGTCCCGCCACGTCGTCCCCGCCATAGGCTTCGCCTGCGACCCCAAACGGCGCCGTTTCCTCCTCGTCTACGAGCTCATGCACAACGGCAACCTCCACGACGCCCTCCTCCGCCGCAAGTCCCCTGAGCTCTTGCGCTGGGAGAAGAGATTCGCCGTCGCCGTCGACGTCGCCAGAGGGATCCAGTACCTCCACTCCTGCGACCCCCCGGTTATCCACGGCGACATCAAGCCCAGCAACGTTCTTCTGGACCGTAGCTTCGAGGCCAAGATCGGAGATTTCGGGCTCGCGAGGTTGAAGACGGAGAGCCGGGTGGATATCGAGGTTTCGGGGTGTGAGAGCGACGGCGGGTCGGTGTTTGAAGAGCAATCGCCGTCGCCTCCGGAGGTGGAAGAAGGCGTTGGGGTTTCGAAGAAGAATGGTAAAGAGGCGAGTGGCAATTCGGTGAATGAGGTTGCAATGTTGAAGGATTATGTGATTGATTGGATTGGGAATGATTTGGGTGCAGAAAGGCCAAAGGGTGCGTTGGTTGATGGTGATGGTGCTTGTACCAGCGGAAAGGAAGAGAAGAACAAGAGGAATAGCACGCGGAAATTGGAATGGTGGGAGTCGATGGATGAGGAGATGGGTGGCGCTGGGGTTTTGAAGAAGGAGAGGAGGAGGCCGGTGAGGGAATGGTGGAAGCAAGAGTATTCTGAAGACCTCGCCAAGAAGAGAAAGAAGAAGAACAAGAAACAGAAGGAGAGTGATGGTGGCAACGTTGGTGAGTGTTGGGTGAGGGATGAAGCTTTGTATGGTGGTGATGCCAACAGGATTAAGAAAAACCGCAGTAGGAATTACAGTCATGGTAGTGTAGATTCATGGTTTGATGGGATTGGGATCAGTGGGGAAATCCCCAAGAGTGGGGGTATCAGCAGCACTCAGAGCAACAGGGGGACAGTGTTCTATGTAGCCCCTGAGTGTGGATACAACGGGGATGTATCGGACAAGTCTGATGTGTACAGCTATGGGGTCCTGTTGCTCGTTCTCGTATCCGGGAGGCGCCCGCTGGAGGTGGCCGGTTCGCCATTGTCTGAGTTCCGGCGGGCAAACCTTGTCTCTTGGGCGCGCCATTGTGCCCGCAATGGGAAGCTCCTTGAATTGGTTGATCAATCTATTGTGTCCTTGGATAAAGATCAGGCACTTCTCTGCATCAAGGTTGCTCTGCTCTGCCTGCTTAAGTCACCGGCTCGCCGCCCTTCTATGAAAGAGGTCGTGGGGATGCTTAGCGGGGAGATGGAGCCACCTGACTTGCCGGCGGAGCATTCACCCTCTCGTTTCCAATCCAAGTCTAGGAAAGAAGCTCCGAGAGAAATTCTTACACAGACACAAATCTAGGCTATCATATTTACACACCCTTATTTGTGAGTCTTGTAAGTGTGCATGAGGTCCTAGATTTGAATTTTTCATCAGGTATACCAATTTTAGTGAACTTTGACAGTTAATTGTAACGGAATTTAGGGGGAGAAAAGCATTGTTTTTTACTTATTACAATTGGGGGTTACTAACCTTCACACTTTTTCTATTTGTTTAGCACACCATGCTGGTGCTTTTTCTTCTTTCGCTTTTCCTAGTTTTGATTCACTGTGGCCTACCATTTGGAGATTGAGATATGTTTACATTATTAAGCCATTGACCCGTTTGATTTCACACTGACTTTTAGGCATGCCTTGCAAATTGTTATGGCCCATGCTTTAGTGTGGAGGGCCATCTTTGTAGTGTTCACATAACTTTCGGTAATGAGAAAGCTGCCTTACTTTTTGTATAGCAATTGCCACTCCTTGCCTGCTGATGCAAATTTTGACTTGGATTTGTCGTTTTGCACTGATTAATTACTTTTCCTCGGGTTGAAAAGACTAGTAAATCATACTTGTTTTAGCAGATTATTGGAATTGGAATATTGAAGTGCTGGTTTCCAATCTGATTTCTTTATGTGCTTTTCCATAGGCGCAAATTGTGCCATTAATGGAATTACTGTTGTCGAATCTTAATCAGTGCAGCAAGGTTACTTACCCCTTTTACTCTGCTGTTCTGTTTCCTTTTATTTTAGCCTATAGTTATTCTAGACGTCTTCAACAGGCTAGGCTTCCTTATAGATCATTTGAGTGACTCTGCTGTGCTGTACCGTATTAAAATGCAACGACGCGGCCTTAAAAGCTTTTTATTAGGCGTGATAAATCTTGAGCATGATAGTACTGAATAGTGATGAATACGAGTGTCTTGGACGCTATCTCACTTTGATATAAAAGCAAAATTTAAGAAAACTCGGCTACGAATGGTGGATAATATTGGTGCAAAACCATAGGACATCTGATAAATATTCAACTACATATGCACTCTTGATAATAATCATTTTACTTTACTGATAGAAATTTCCAAAACAAAGAGATTAAGAGGATAGATACCGCATTTGGGATCGAATTTGATTGCTGTGGGAGACGAGACAACACAAGCGGAGTGGACATTTTAACCAAAATTTTAAAGTAATGAGTTTATTATTATTTTTTTACTTATATACGATTATTATAGTCGATTGTTAACTAATACAAGATTTTTCAAACACTTGTACTTAAATTCCAACACCAGTTTCTACGAAGAAAAACACCATACATCGCTCGAATGTTTTTAAAGATTTGGTCAACGCTTTCAACAGGACGATGAATTAAAATATATATCCAAAAGGATTGTTAGCCAGTCTCATATGATGTTATTAGTGTCCCAGGCCAGGCCAATTTGAGCCCAGTTGGGCTGCTACAAGTACTGCTCATGCACCCACACATAAAATCCACAAGCCCAATTCTCATTCAAAGCCCACTAAATCCTGATCTATCGAGATTCCAAGTAACCTTTCTTAGGCCTTATAGATGATCAAACAATGAAAGGGAATATTCGACACCACAATACAAAACAAATAGGGATCAAGATTCTCTGAGCAAAAACAATCTTATTTTTTACTGAGATAACACAAAAATTTGTGTTTTAGGGTAAAAAATTTGTGCACGAGAACAAGATATGGAGATACAACTTTTTAGATTAGGATAATGTGTTTTTTTAATTAAATTAATGCAATAAGAGTATTTTAAGTTATTTAGAGTGTATTTTCTGTCTTATCTCTTGTAAACAAACAAGATATAGATACAAATAAGTGTCTTATACACTGTCACCAAATAAAATACAATATTAACTTGTACTCTTATTTTTTATGTCTTTGTCCCAATGTCTTCATAATCATGTCTTGTCTCAGCAATGAAACGCAATCCTAGTGTTGATAATACCTATTGCTTACAAAAAAATAATGATTTAGATTTTAACGAAAGATAATCACATACAGTATGATCCAAATAAAAAATAATTGTGATCATGGTTATCAAACTCGCAATCAAAATAGCGACGGAGCACGACAGAGCACGATGGAGGACCACAACGGAGCACGATGGCACGACGGAGCACAATTGTAGGCGCAACTGTAAATAATAACTCTAAAACACTCAAATGACCTAAATCTAAAAACTCATAGACATGTAAAACAACACCAACCTCGTTTTGTCCTTAAAAAAAACCATACCTGTGGTAAACTCGTGAACTCGGCAGTAAACTCGCGATTTTTTGCGATTTTACACGAGTTTACCCGAGTTCACCTGAGTTTATCCAGAAACGAGTTTACATGCGTGTCAGCTCGATTTTACTACCTAAGAACGTAAACTCATACGAGTTTACGAGTTAACTGGCGATTTTGATAACCATGATTGTGATAATTAAGATACATTACGAATTTGTCCTCACTGATCACTTTCCCATACGTAGAAACCATCATGCATCTTTGAGTAACATTTCATGTACTTCTGGAATAAACTATACGTATTAGAGAAGCTTGTCAATAAATATATATGATGATGCCGTAATTGACAAATTAACTTCCCAGGTAATGCCACACATAAATGTCAAGCTGGGCAAGTATTTAACGATTTGAAAAATCGATAGCAATGATTTGTCAAGACAAATACGTATATACTTGTATCTACTATCTCCTACAATAGTACTAGCTTTTACAATTAATTATTTCTTTTTCAGGCTTAAATATTTTACTTTATGTCTCTTCCCGATCAAAATTGCTTAACTTGAATTTAATTATAGTCTTACCTTACAAGGATTTAATTTTCTGTCAATATTGCTTTTTTCCCTTAAATCTCTATTTTTTTTAAGGAAAAAAAAAGGGTTGAGCTGAAGGCTCGTCACAATCTATGATTAAGATATATGTCTAGATTCAATGAGTGTTGAAGAGATAATTACAAAAGACTTGTTGTCAATAAGAAATCGAATCTAAGTCAGGAGGATATATGTGAAAAGTTACTAGTAAATAAATTCAACTATATTAATTACCGGCATCATACACGTATACTATTACCAAATGCAAGTATCCCCACAGTTTGTAAGTCGAAACCAAGCATAGGTTTATTAAAAGTATATTGTAAATTTATTTCTCTGTTCCATCGCCATACTGACAAACATGAATATATGCAGATTGCAGAATATGGTACGGCTAACAAGTATCTGCACAGTAACTGCAAGTGATTGTGGGTCACAAGAAGTTCAGCTTCTATTTAGGTTTTAGTAATAATCACCTAATGAGGATGAGCATCAACAACATCCTTCTGATCGCTCGTGGAGAGTGGATAATTTCATGATATGTGTAATTTCTTAAAATTTCTCACATTCACACCCAAAGTAACTAACAAGATTATTGGTGGTTGGATAAGCCAAAGAAACAAAAATCACCCACCTACTCCATTATTAAAATAAACGCCACATCAAATCTGAGAGCAAATACAAATAGTGACACATCAATTTTGACAACAAAACCAACCATTGAATCTATTCAATAGTTAGAATTCCGACCACAATTCTAACTATTTACTATTTTCTAACTAAGAACTCGTATGGAAAGGAATTTACAAGCAAAAGATAATACTACACGGAACTGTTTTAGCAAAATATATTATGTTTCAATTTTAAAATTATAATTTTGACAAAAATTATAAGAGATAGCTCAAACTATTATTTAAAGAATTTTATGTGGAAACCCAAAAGTAGTGCCAAAAATAAAGTGAAAAACCACACATGCAAATACTAGTGTCAAACTCTCGGCAGCAATCATTCAAGCATGAAGGTCATTTGTCGAATACTCCCAAATATTTTACCCAAGTGCAACTCTCCACAAATTTGACGTGCAATTAGAGAATAGATATCCAAGAGGTGAAAATAAAATGCTAATTTATAAATTTTAAAGAGTGAAACAATTAATTGATTTACATTTTGTATGAAAAGCTGTGAAGGGAAGGAACAAGAAATGAAAACTTTTCTCTAAGCACGAGTTTATTTTCTCCACAATCAAATCAAAGTAGTAGGACACAGAGGGATTCCAATACATACACAATGCAAGCAAACTCAACACATGCATACTGATATACGTTACTTAATTATATCCGATTAGGAAGGAACAATTCTCGTGTTATCCTCGAATGCTATGTTGGATATTTTTGTGTGATCCTCTTAGATTAGATACTGAAATATATATATATATATATATATANTCTCCAACGTAACGTTCTGCTACATGTTAATTTCTTGTCAATAGCAGCCAAAATTTGACCCTAGCTCCCAAATGACAAAGCTAATTAGAACACCTAAATGATGGGATCACATTGACAAATTTCCTTCTCAGCTCAGGTAAATCTATACTCTTGGAATTTTTAACCTGTGAATTTAAATAATTGAAGGGAAATAGAGAATATTAGAGTGAAATTTTTTGCATAAGAAACATGCAAGTCAAAGAGTAAACTATCATTTTGGTCTTAAAAATATCAATTTGTCAACATATTAGTTCTTAAAAGACATCATATTAGTTTGTGCTACATGAAGAGTGTTTACTTTTGTTCGTCAAATTTATCCATCTCTCGAATGGACGATTTCTTTCGACAAATGAACTCATGTTGACAAATAAGAGAGTGACAACTCAACAAATGGAAATAAACAATCAGAGATATGACAAGTTAAAATGATGTGATGACTCTCTAATAAGAGTTATCTTTGATTGTTTTCTTTAGCAATTAGTTAGGAATTTATATAGTGGAGTGTGATTATGCCTTTGATTTAGGTTGCAAAAGTGCAAAGTTGTGTTAGAATGCTTTGAGTTGGGTTTTGAGTGTTTCAGGACCAATAATCGGGCAAAGGAGCACTATTTGGAGTGCGAGTTTCATCACAAAACTTTGAGGAAAGTTTTTGAAGAATTAACTCGCGCAAGTTTATGGTAGAGCAAGAATTCCGATTTTTAATTTCCCTGAGCCCACTAGAGGTATAAAAGAGATTTTTTCCAATTTCAGACTGCACGCCATGCACAGTGGACAACTGAGACAACTGTAAGAGAACTCCCAGGTGCGAAGACGAAGATTTCGGGGTAGTGACGCGATGAGGGAGATATCCCAATTTGTTCCCAAGTCAAGTCTCTACCATTATTCTTCCATGGAACCTTTATTTTTTGGTTTTGTTTTGTTTTCTTCTTCTTCTTCCATTATGAACTAAGTCCTTACTAGAGCATTTGATGTAACCGTTTCTTTGATGATTTATCATAAAACCTCTTTGTTATTCAGTTTTTCTATCATGTTAATTAAGTTTCTATGAACTTTTCTTAATGCTTTTGATTAACTGGTTATTAATTGAATGAATTATTGTCTTACATGATTTTGAGAAAAGGAATGCGAGAGTTATAGAAACCATAGGTTGAGCGACAATTCGAGAGGAACAAACACAACCTATCTGGTCGTGTGTTGGGAATTCACAAATCATTGTGCTTTTAATATATTAGGTCACGCACGCCAAGAGATTGGGTAATTTACCATTACTCTAGGTAAAAATAATCGTTTGACTTGTAGAGAAGCTTGTGATAAGGATAGGAACCCCGATCATTAGTTAACTAGATTAATAGTTGAATAACAATGTTTTAGGATAATTGTGCATGTTTGTCTGTAAACATATCTGAGTCTAGAGTAGGTGAAGTCAATTTTCCTAGTATCCATCTCCATAACCTTTCTAACTTCTATTTAGTTGTTATTTTTCCCTTATATATATATTGTCTTATTATTTTAAAATCAATTTTCCAAAACTCTTCTAACCAATCTAATCGAGTTATTTGTTAATTAAAATTTAGTGTAATATTATCCTGGTAGATTCGACAACCTGAATTTTAATACTCACTTTTATTATTTGTATGAACTAATACACTTGCTAGTGTTGCAAAATTCACATCATAATGTTTTCAAGAACTAATATATCAACAAATTGATAATTTTTTAAGTGTGAAAATAATGATTTACTCAGAAACAATGAGAAGAAAAACTGTAGCTCATACCTCACACCGCAAACTGAGGAGTAATCTGCCATTGACTTCAGTTGAAAGGCAAGTAAGAACTTCAAGTCCCTCTTGGAAAACCAGTTCCACCAATTTTGAAAGTGGGAACACTTGCTCCTCTCCCAACCAGCCACTATTAATTTCAATTCCCACAGCTCCTTCACCATTCTGGTGAATATTGAAACTGCTAGATGCAATTAGCTTGGTCTCATCATGGTTCTCATCAATCTCCGAATTGTTGGAGAGTACTTTGTTGAGTTCATCCCTCTTAACACTCAGTTCTTTGATATTCCTCTGAAGGTGCCTTATGTAATTCACTGCCTCGTTCATTTGATCCGATATTGAACGCTTTCCCTGAAATATAATCCCCCAATCATTATTTATAACCAGATAAAATATGTTTTTAGTTTCTTATAAATTTTGTATTTTGTATTTTATTGCTAATAAATTTTTTGCTGACATAATAGTTAACTTGGCCATATGACGAAAGTGAGAGGAGGAGAGGAGAGAAGCAGGTGAGGGTTCATGGGTGAGGTCGCTTCGTTAGCAGTGGCATGGGTGTTGGCTCACAGAGTTATAGCGAAGAAAAAGACAACAAGCGTATGCTATATGTTGAGAGCAATGTGGGAGTATGCAAAAGAAACAATGATTCAGTTAATTGTGTCACATGTGTGGCATATGACCTGTCACATGGTTAAGTTAACTGTCATGTTAGCAGTTAACAACTTAACATGACGGCATGAACTAAAATCTAACAAATTTTTTATATGAAGAATGATTTTTAGCCAAAAAAATTAGTGATAAAACACAATTTAAAATTTAAAATTTATAAAAGGTTAAAAACATATTTAACCATTTATAATGATTAACCCTACATTTAATTAGAAGAACAAACCCACAAAACTTTCAGCACACATAAAAAAACCTAGATACTGTGAAAGGGGAACCCAAAATACCGGAAGATCTACATGAACTAGTTAAGCAAAAAATCACAATAATAACTCAAAATCTTAACTTTATGACAATTCTATGAATTTTTTCACTTATATACTCTTGGTTTTGGTTTAGTCCCCCATTAAGCAGCATAAAACTTTCAATGCCCACTAATAAACCACAACAGGAAGGTAGAGAGACTCAAGGAAGAGGAGAACTTTTAGTCTGATTTCAAAAGGGTATCCCAGCTTAATCAAGGAGTTTTACATGTCTGTGAAATATATACATTAAAACCATAAATAATAAAAAAAAAAAAAAGAGAAACATAGATAGAATTTCGACCTTGATGAAGTGCAGAGGGATGAGGGATCTAAGTGAAGCATGAAGAGTAGACATTTCTTGCCTCCTTTGCCTTTCAATCTCCCTATGAACCATCTTCTCCTTCTCTTTATTATGATCAGCCTCTTCAGCACCATAATATAACTTCTTACTTGGCTGGCTACTACTACTACTGCCCTCCAATAATTTCTTATGATGGTGACAAATATTATTATTTGGAGAATCACAATGATTCAGAATCAGATCTTGGGAGATATTGTGTTGCTGTTGGTCGGCAGTGCCATTAGAGAACTGGATCGCCAACTCATTGCTCCGTTGTAAAGGATACATTATTTCTCTCTCTTGGTCGGTTCAACGAATGTCAATCCAAATTACTTGTCAATTTTGGGGGTAAGGTCTTGTTATCTTTCGTGTAGGAAGGAGGACCATAATTAATTCTAATTTATATGCCAAATATTTCATGGATTTATTGGAATACACAAACAAACGGTATACATTATCATTCAATTATATATCGACACATCAACATATTTAGTTAACTGTTACAATCATTACTTGTGATTCAAATAAAATAAATTGATTAGAAAATTGTAATTGTGTAAAAAAATTTACATTATCAATACATTCAATTTAAACTCATATTTAATTCATCCTTTAATCCGAATGGGTTTTAAAGTGATAATATATAATATATGTAAAGAGTGATCTCGCTATCGTATCGGTATTTTATATATATCGTACTTATTTCATGGTATTGTTCATAATTGCGGAAGAAACCCCACCCCATAAATAATTGATCGACGCTTACTTAACCATGTTTAAAAACAAAAAATCAAAGTAGCAAGAGGTTAGTAATTTTTTTGTAATTGATTAGACTTGTTTAGTAGTTATTTATAGATTTTTTTTTTATTAATTGAGGTGGCTCACATCATCTGATAGATGGGGAGCAGGAAAGCAAAGCACAGGAAGCACACAAATTAGAAAAACAAAAAACAAGACAGCAACCCCAACAACAAAAGGATAGCAAGACAAAGGAAAAGGAAAAAGATAATGGAAACAAACTGAAAGCTGAAGGCGCAAGCAGAAAAGGAAAAGCAAAGAAGGCCCTAGAGGCTTAGAGAATGGAGCTAGAGTAGAACAAAAAGCAACTGCATGGTAAACCAGAAATAATCAGAGGCAAATAACACCAGAATCGGACTCCAATTCACCGAGGCACAACTCCTAAAGCAACCCAACATCATGCAGTTATTGACGGGGGGAAGATAAGAAGGTAGTTAATTGGAGAATGAGAGATTATAGTTTCAGAATTATGACACCAATTAACCAGGTTGATATTAATCTGACCATGCCCGAACTTGCTCCAAATTGACAATGAAGAATTCTGGGTGATATGGAAGCTTTTTACGGCAAGAGTTTGCCTAATAGCCCAAACGTTGAAGGATATTCAAAGCCTCTAGGTTCTAGTTGGGTTGTAGTTATCAAGCACCATCTTATTTCTGATCCAGCAAATGGCCCAAATGACAATGAACAATAGAGATGACCATAATTTCTTGTCAAAACCAAAGAAAGGGCCTCCAAGCCAAGCATCAAAGAAGGAGACTGAGTCTTTTGGTAAGCACCACGAGAGATTCCATCGGTTCGCGCAAAACGACTAAAGATGAGCTGATGAAGGGCAAGAGAAGAAAAGATGTTCCAAGGTTTCTTCGTGGTGAGAACAAAGAACACACAAGTCATTGTTATCTGGGAGACAATTGATCCTCTTAAGGCGAGCTTTCGTGTTAAGGCGGTTTTGAAGGAAAAACCACATTAGCAACTCCACTTTAGGAGGGGCGCCTAAACCTTTCCAAGCCTTCCCTCCGTCTTACCACTCCCTCGAATCACCAACTAGAGACTTAAAGACCTGCAAGGTAAAGGATGAAACAGAAAACAAACCATAAGGGTGATGAATGAATCCAAATGCTCTCGTCGCTCACTCCTTTGACTAAACTATGCTGGTTAATGGCAAGAAGGAGGTCAGCTAAAAGATGATTCTCCCACACAAACAGGCTTTTCCTCCACCATAACCCCTACACCCAACGTCGTCGATCCATCCACTCCCCCAAGTCAGAGATTTTGCAAAATTGTTGGACAGAGACTGAGAATAATTTAGGGAAGCGCTCCTTTAATGGATTATCACCAATCCATATGTCTTCCCAAAAGAGAGTGAGAGAGCAATCGCTAATCTTCTTTTTCAAGCCCTAGGATATCAAGCTATTAACGGTTTCTCCCAAGCTATCAAGGTTAGACAATTGTCTCCATAAGCTATATGGCCCAAGCGGATGGAGAGCACAATATATGTGGCTCATTCGGAGAGACTCCATGGTTAGAATCAATTATTCTCGTCCAAAGAGAGTAGGAAGCATCCAAAAAATGCCACCACCATTTGATTATATTTTCATAATTTCAAAATTTATAGTTGTTGATAAGATTTATAAAAGGACTAAATGCACTATCAAAGCTGAATTCCTTGTATGAAAGAATGTTAATATCTGGGGTGCACCATGCTCCACGTCAACCACGAGGTGTAATATGGTGGTAGCTCACCTTGTTATTTAATTATATGGTATGTGTTTCATCCTCACTTGTAGAAATTAAAAAAAATATTTTGTGTCCAACAGTTTGACATTTCATATGAGCTCAATTACTATTAAAAAAAAGTAGTCATAGTTGCCTCTTGGATTTACAAAAAAAAAAAAGGGATAATGCTTGTTTTGTTTCTTGAAATTGTAGATTAGAGTCATTCTAGTCTCCGAAATTTAAATTTTAACTTTTTAAACCTTGAAATTGCAAGTCATAAGTTAAGATAGTCTTTCAGTTCATTATCATTCACGTTTTTGTCGATATATCATATTAACATAGATCATGTTCATCTATCCATACATCTCAATCAAAAAAGAATCAATGGAAAAAGAATTGGAATTGATCAATATCTCTCTCGAAACAAACGAAAATGAAACGAAAGATGAAACATGAATAATGGATTAACTAAGGCACCTGCTAATACGTGCACAAGGGAGTAAAAAATAATAAATAAACTGGACATTATATCACTAGTGAATAAGATGAAGATTTCAACATGCTACGAATTGATGTCATCTTATTCAGGTCATGTTGGGTCATTATCTTATTTTAGTTATGTTTTGTTTATTTATTTTGAATATCTAGAATATTTAAATTTATTTTATTTTATTAGCTCAATCTTAGGTTTATCGTTATGGGGCTCATCTTTAGCTTAAATTTGAATCTAATGTAAAATGTTATAAATACTTCATGAACTAGTACAATGAAGGGGAACTTCTGATAAATGAAATTTTTATTGTTTTCTCTTTAGAAAACTTTCTTTGCAAAGGGGTGATCTCTTTATATGTGCAAGATGAGTGATTTGTTTTGTTTGTTGCATCAAGAAATTGGATAACCTCATTCTAAGGTAATTCTTAAATTTTTTGCTCTTATCCCAATTATTTACCTTTCTAAGGACAGGCTCTTTAGGGGTTTAGTAGGGAGGATTTTATCCAATTCTTTGTTCTGAGTCAAAGTATGTGTTGGGATTTTGGGATCTTTATATCCTTAGCGTTCCGCATCACCTGCCCTCTCGGAGACTTACTTAAGAATAAGAAAAAGGAATCTTATATAAATACCATGACGTAAGGTTTGATCATATTCATGGAGATTCTGTAAATATTTCATTCCAAAATGAGAAAATTCAAAACAATTAAGATTTTTTTGAGATTGGATGTAGACATGTAGTTACTAATTCATAATCTGACATGTACAGAACAATTAAAGTTGTAAATAAGTTGTGGTAATATCTCGAACAAAAAATGAAGTGGTAAGAAAATCTCTTGTTAAAAATGAAATTGTGGTAATAAGTGAGATGTTAAGGTTCAATTGTTGTCACCAACACATTTTTAGTTGCAAGTGGTAACAAATCAATTGATCGAAGGACTAATTTAATTTATGTCTTATGATTTTAAAGATTAAAATGTTAATTTTTAAATTTAAAAAATTAAAATAACTTATAATTTTAATAATTAAATAAGTATAAAAAAACACCTCGCTCCACGTCGACGGTCTTCTATCAAATTCATTTGAAGCTGCCACGTTAATGCGTAGGAAGTATATAATAATGCTTTTGGAAAAAGCTTTGCTGCTTCGTGATCTTAACTTTGAACATAATTATAGCATTAGAATAATAATATAACTAGTGGTTATAACAATGCTTACGACAGGGGGAACTTGGCTGTTTGCATTTGATCACATATTTATGTCAAAAGTTGAGGCATCAAGTTAAAACGTGGTGCGGAATTCAAGAGTTTTTATTTTTTTATTATATTCATTGTTTTAGGTTTTTAAAATGTTTGTGTATATATATATATATGTGTAAAAAAGTTTGTGTATGTATATGCCAAAAGTTTGTGTACTCAGTGTCATTGTGTAAACCATGAGTTGTCAGCATAGTTATCAGTATTTGGATTGTACACTTAACCTTACTCTTTTAGCAAATATATAATTGTGCTATGGGATTACATGTACAACTGTTTTATGAGAATTTTTTGCCTACAGTCACCTACAGAATGTTCACCACAATGTTTAAATAAAAGTATGGATTATAAAGTAATTTCTATGTATATAGTGAATCCTTTAAGTGAGAATATAACTTTGGAGAGATAAATTATGAATTATATTAAACAAACTTGAGTGTCGTACAGAAACAAGAACGAATTGGTAAACAACAATCAAACAAATGAAAAGAATTAATCATCGGCAAACAGATAAGGTTATCAAGGTATAATTTTAATCTAAATTTACCATCATACTTCATCAATAATTGTACGTATTCATTTATAGTTACAACTTAATAAATTGCTATTTATGTTTGTTTTTTCCAACTCAAATCAGTCTTGCGACTGTTAGAAGATTTAACACAAGATTGCTTTGTCACAATGAAAATTGCAAGCCATTGTATACGCACCAAAATCTCTATATTGTTGTTAGCTATAACTATTATATATATAACTTATGTTTATTTATCCGATACTATAGTAGGAAGTTTATATATTAATACTTCAATACGTAAACTTCATTAGGCAATCTATAGTCATTTTAATTCATGTTGTGATCTATTCATTAATGATAGTAAGTTTTTTATGTCATTATCAAAATGATTAGTACTAAATAGTACAATAATTAGCATGTCTATATATTAACAAGGTTTATATATTCGCCGCGCATCGCGCGGGTTATAATCTAGTTCTATAGAAATCGAAAGAACATAATAACTTATAATTACTTGATCATTCTCTTAAACTCGAAACGTCGTTGTAGACTTGTGAGTATTTGAGAATTTGCAAGCATATTTTTTTTTCAATTTATTTCATCTTTGGTTGTCCTATTTATAGGCTTCAGAGTCTTCATACATGCTTGCCACGTGTCCTCCAAACGGTTGGTGCTTGCTCCCGCACCTTCACTTCGTTCCACCTAGCGAGAATCTCGTGAACCACCTCTCAAACATGTGTGCACGTTATCTAATAACCCCTTGACCATTATCCATACGTGTTGTGTACCAATTAATTTTCCTTTCAAATTTGATTTAATAAAAAAAGCGCCAACAATTGTTTTTTGTGTCTCTTTATAGAACAACATGAAGTGATCACAACTATTAATTCTGAAAAAAGTATCAAAGTTTCATATAGAGTTGTCAGTTTAGATCGACAAGTGATCAATTCTTCTACCCATTGACCATTTTATATCATTATACCATTAATCGTCCATAATCCATATCTTTAAAATCACCCTAATCACCGTTCATTTGTTTGGCCGACTACCATCTTTGAGTTAGCATTATCAAGATAGGGTCACTTGGTCTGATTTTGTCCTAAGCGACCTTCTTGTCTTTGTCATTTTTTCGTATTTTACTTGAATGCCCTTATCTTAAACCGTCATATTCCCTTACAAATTATTTTGATATAACAACTTGTGGACAACATGCGGACAACCTTTTTTACAAAGGCTTATGTCTCACCACATTCACATTTTATCTCTCAATGGTAAGACTCATGTTTTTGTGAGAGGGTTGTCTGCATGTTATTTAAAAGTTGTTATACATGTAAGTTCTTGTTGTGTTATTTCCATTTGTTTATGATTGATTTACTAGTATTGCTAAAAGATAATATTTTTTTTACTCGAAAACTACTGATAATAATTAATCCTAATAAATAAAAGTATTATAGAAAAAAATTATTAAAAAAATGGGTAGATGATGTGAAAGTATTAGTCTTAGTGAATGACATAATTATATTATTTAATTAAGAAGGAGAAAGTAAATAGATGGCAAAACTGATTTTATTATGATAAGATTCATTTGTTTGAGTTTTATAATAATTTATTTAAACTTAAAAGATATATGTACAACTTATAAGATAACTGGATAATACTTTTAAAAACAATAAAATAGTTTAATAATCTTCTCATAAGCTGAAAAGAGAATTTTATTATATTCATTAGAAATTAAAAAAATAGCTATAAATTAAAACAAGTATAAATATACTATGATTATAGGGTTTTTGATATGATTTGCTGTTGCTACTATATATACGTAACCATAAATACGAAATCCATTATCACAAAAGTTGGTAAGTTTGTACAAAATCAATTGGTACAAGAATAATTGGAATGAAGGATATGTATGAAGAAATTTAGAAGAGTCTATGTCTAGCATGATCATTACGCGTCTTTCTTCCTCCTTTTGTTCTAAACTCTCATGTTTATTAAGAGCTTTCGCGTAAATCCCACGAAGCAATTTTACTGTAAAGCATATTCATAATGTATTCAATGAGTTGGTTATTACTAATTGTTTGAATTCATGTCAAATCCTAACTCCTACTTGCATACAGATTACTTGATTTTCTATCAACAGCGATCAATTTTATATATACTTTATAAAATACACACCTCACACTAATGCAGATGACTTAAAACAATAATACAATATATAATGAAGCATTTGAAATTTTGAATTGCTCAGTGTCATGGTCGATAGGGCTACCGGTAGCTGGAAACCCTAAACGACGACTGATTTATTTAATGCAATGTTGCTTTAAAAAATAAATAAGTTCCATTTCGAATCCCTAGTGCCATTTCTTTATTTAGCCAAGCAAATCTTCCTGTAATCTCTAACTAATAAACGATTTGAGAAGAAAAGATTCTTAAATAATGGGTTACCTTATTGAATATGGCATTAACCAATTGCCAGCAGTACTGTGTCTATCTGTATTAAGTAAATAGAATAATGAAAGGGAAAACTTTTATAGATGTGCTTTGCTTGAATAGGTAAGATTTCCTCAAAATTTATGTCCTGCTTATAATTAATTATTATCAAACAAATTAGAGAAAAAGAAAAAATGTTTATATAGTTAATATTTATATTTTAGTAGGACAATATTTACCTGAACCCAACCCTTAAAAATATGCGCTTGAGGGATTTGGGAGGTCCAGTGATTCCAAAATTATAGGCATCCTTGGTTAAGTTCATGAACTTGGGTGCTTGCTTTCCCCCAACTTTTCCATAATTCTCAATTATAACCTTTTCTTGGAACCGTGTGTGTGTGTATATATATATATATATATATATATATTTGGCATTATTAAAATGTTTCCTCCAAAATAACAGAGAAGTGCTTAGTTCTATTCTCTAGAGCACTGTACCTCACAATGTTCGGATTGATGCATTCCCCCTTTCCAGAACATCAAGTTTCCGAATGTCCTCCTAATTAGGAGTGGGACTATTAATCAAACAATATATGGATTTTGTGGGAAAGAAAAATAAAGATGGCTCTTAGTTAATTATGAAAGTTTCGTTTAGCAATCGGATTATAGTAGTAAAAAGTGCTTTAAGGGATACCTTTCCCATGTTATTTGTAACGCTCTTTAACGTTAATTACTTTTATATAATTAAAATTTTTCACATCTTTCATTATCATTATTTATTTATTTATTTATTAATTTATTTCTCTTTATGTTTACCTTTCCTTATCACTGATGGTCCACCATGAAAACCTAGCCAGTTTTGAACAAGCATTTTCATTTTGAAGATTGATTTCTCTTGATGTTACTTACATAGTACAATATAAATATAAATATATATATATATATATATATATATATATATATATATGTATATATGTATGTATGTACATAAGATAGGACAAAAATGTAACTGGGACTGAATAACTTGTTGAAGAGAGCCAATTTTCTTTTCTTCCATATTGTTTTCTTCCTTACGTTTGATGTGAAACAAACTTCTCAAAAGCAACATATTGGGTTCCTTGAGGGTTGACTTTTTTACTGGCAAAAAACACGTGTGTTTGCGTGTTTCTCCGATGAAAAGGAAATAATATAATAAAAAGAAAATATATAATGCATCTTATGAGTTAAGACCGAGGCCAAATGGAAGATCTCAAACCCTAACAACTATATCAAATTAATTAACACTTTCTTTGCTGTATACTCAAAATCAAGAAATGAAAGGACGTCCATAAAAGCTTGGTATATATATTGTTTTCTTAACATCTCAATCTCAGTGATATACGAAATGATCATTATGTCGATCCAATATATTTAAAGGAGAACAAAGGCTGATACACACAATCCACTTTCAGGTACTGTTTATTTTATCATTCTGCTAGGAAGAATAAGTATAGGAGCTTTTGAATCAAAATGTAATACCATTGGATATTAGGCTTAATTAGGATAACTCTTCTTTCTGATATATTCATTCCATCTTGATCCTAGTCTGATCGACTTATTTGATTGTGATCATCAGGTTGGTAAAGTATCATCATAGGCTGCTTCACCTTTTGATTTGAATTAGGGTCTCGTCAGTTTCTTTTTCAATTGATCTTCAATTTAATCTTTGTTGTTTTGAAAAACACTTAATTGGTTGAAAGCAAGAATTGGAACAGAGACACACCTAAAATATGAGTGCGTGGTAATGTGCATTGAATTTTTCAATTCATAAAATGATTACTCATTTCACAGTAATTGAACTTACACAAAATGATAGACAGTTGACCATGAAATATTTTTCTATTTTTATGATTAGGGATCAACCTCACACCACATAGTTAAGGGATAAGGTGAAGAACTACCACCATATCACACCTCATAGTTTTTCAGAATTTATTTTACTCAAAATAGTTATATATTAATATTTTAAACATGTTCTTTATTTATCATGATATTTATTTTTAATTATATTTTATGTTGCTAAAATTAATATATATATATATATTAATATATTTCACCTCTCATATACTTTATTTTAATTGTATTTTATGTAAAATAATTTAATTTAATAAAATGTAGTATATATAGTTTTCTTAAAATATTTCATATTAAATAGTTTATAAAAATAATTATTTACAAAATCGATATAATAATTTAAATTCATAATAATAATCACGCTCTCTCGTAAACAAATATTACAAAAGATGAACGAATATTAAAGAACAAAAATGAACATGATTAAACACAAAAAAAACAAAATAAAATAAAACCTGCACTAACTAAATAGCAAAGAAAAAATGTCGCATTCTCTCCTGCACCTCCTCTCATTCTCTCATAAACGAACATTACACCACAAACAAACAAACATTACAGCACTAAAAAATAAATTTACAAAACTCACAAACAAATATTACAACACACATAAGGAAATATTACCCTACACATGAACAAACATTCCACCACACAAAAAGGAAGACACACACAACTATTCTTTCACTCATAAACAAACATTATACCACACATAACTAACATTTCACCACATCAAAATATTACGTTACAAAGAAACAAACATTACAACACATGTAAACAAACATTACAACACTGAAACATTACAAAACATAGAGTACAACTTAAATAAAAGAAGAATGTTGTCGTTCATGCTCTCCATAACATCTAGACTGCGAAAGGTCATGCCAAGTCTGATCGGTGAAACACAATCAACCTTTATTTCAGACAGGAACATCCTGGATGGGGCATTAATAGCAAATGAGGCAATTTAGTGGCGTCGCAAAGCCAAAAAGAAGGCAATCCTACTGAAGTTGGACTTCTAGAAGGCTTTTGGTATGGTGTGATGGAGTTTCCTGGATGATATGATGGATATGATGGATTTTGGCTCTCGCTGGAAGCAAATGATAATGCATTGTATTACGACAGCTACCTCATTTGTATTGATCAACGACTCTCCCTCCCCTTTCCTCTTCCTTTTGGTGGTAGAGCCATTTAATAGGTTGGTGAAGATTACGAATGGTTGTGCTAAAATATAAGGCATTAGGATTGGCAAAGACAAGATCGATCTCATTCATTTCCAGTTTGTGGATGACACATTGATATTTGCCCCGCCTAGCTTAGCATGCCTGAGGAACTATAAGCATCTGCTGGCCTGCTTCTCAATCATGACTGGGCTATCTATAAACTTTACCAAATCGTCTATCATAGCAATTGGTTGCAACGATGGCTGGGTGGCGGAAGCAATTGTATCCTTCATTGTTCAGCTGCCCATCTCCCAATCACTTACCTAGGAATTTCCCTTGGAGCAAACCCAAGGAAAACAGTGACCTGGAAGCCAGTGATTGTCAAGGTGGAAAGAAGATTATCCCCATGGAAAGCTAAGCCACTACCAAGAGCGGGTAGGCTGACTCTCATCAAGGCAGTTCTAAATAGTCTCCCCCTATACACCTAAGCATCTTCAAAATCCTTAAGTCTATGGCAACAAAAATCATCGGCGTTCAGAGAAGGTTCTTCTGATTCTCTAGCTCATCAAGGAAAGGAATCCCATTAATATCATGGGAGATCATTCAAAGGCCCAAATGCATTGGGGGCCTTGGTGTGGAAGATATCATCGTCCAAAATGCAACTCTTCTATTCAAACGATGGTGGCTTTTCTCGGATGGATCAACCTCGCTTTGGAAGAATATTGTTAGCTCTAATCATGGTGTATCGCCATTTGAACCCCATAGAACTCTACAATCTAGTAGACCCCCTAGCCTTGGAGACAACCATCGAACATGGGTAGCTTGGGAGTTGAAATTAGTAGCATAACACACTCTGGCTTAAGAAAGAAGGTAGGAGACGACTCTCTAACCCTGTTCTGGGAAGACACATGGGTAGGTGATCGTCCATTAAAGGATCGTTTTCTAAGATTATTCTCGGTGTCTACTCAACAACATAACAAAATTTCAGAGACGGGAGATTGGGTCCAAGGTAGATGGAACTGGAGGCTGGCATGGAGAAGGTCTTTGTTTGCATGGGAAGAACGACTTTTAGCTAATGAGTGATGAGCAAGTGTGGTTCTATAATTCATCATACATTTTTTCGGTTTCATCTTTTTTCGTGCAGGTTTCCACGGCTTTGGTTGGTGTCTCTGTGGAATGGACAATGGGCTGTAAGGCCTGGATGGGCCTTGCCCTTCCAAAGGCGGAGCTGCTAATGTGGTTCGTACTCCAAAATCGCCTCAACACAAAGTCCTGCCTTCGAAGGTTCAATTGTCTACCGGGCAATGACATTTCTTGCACCTTCTGTGCACAAGAAGAGGAATCATTGGAACACCTTTTCTTCTGTTGCCCAGTATCTACTGCGCTATGGTTTTCTTGCGCTAATTGGTGGAACATATCCGGGTGTCTTTCAAAGAACTCATGCAAATTCTATGACGCTTGGTTTGGTGTACTATTCAGGAAATTTGACAGGAAACTTTGGCTATCTCTTTTATATGTGGTTGTGTGGACTATTTGGTGGATACAGAATAAAATGATATTTAACGCCTACAAACCCAACTGGGAAGCTGAAATTAACTCAATCCTACGTAGACTTGGTTTTGGACCAAGGCATGGAGCGACAAAATCCCGTGACCCAGAGTTTTTCCTCACAAACTTACCAACAAGTGAGTGCATGGACTGAAATAAAATAATCTGCTGCTGTAACAGGATCAACAGAGTTAACTTGGTCTTTTCTGTGGGAGATTCCCTCAATAGACTAGAAAAATGGTAGGTTTTGCTCCAGAAAATCCATAGATTCTGGACTACAAATCCTTGGCGCTTGGCAGTTTCTCACCGCTGTCTTCTGTTTTCTGGTTCTGTTTCTGTTGCTGTTTTCTGTTTGCTGTTATTCTCTGTTTCTGCTTTGCTGTAATTTCTATTTTCTGCAGTTTTCTGTTTTGCTGCTGGTCCGGTATGTTTCTTGCAGCATTTTTTCTGCAGTCTTTGGTTTGCTCCCAGCAGCTTGTTGTTAGCTTTGCTTGCTGCTGGTCTGCATCTTTTTCCATTTGATCATTGGTGTATCAATCAGCTACATGGTTCCTTTTGCTCTTCATCCTTTGAATGATTTGAGCTAGTATTAATGCTTAAAAAAAAATGCTCTCTATAACATATTAATAAGGAAAAAAATGAAAGCAAACCAAAAAAAATATGGCAAAAATGCAGAAAAAATGCAAGAAATGAGAAAAAATGAACAAGAAAAAAAAGGAGAAAAATGAAAAATAAATAGATTTTGTTGGTGAAAAAATTGAGAAAAATGAAAGGAGATTTGAGAAGAAGAGAAAAAAAAGGCTTAATTATGTTTTTAGTCCCTGTAAAATTTCATAGTTTGTTTTTAGTCCCTGTATAAAAGTTTTAGTCCCTGTAAAAGTTGAAAGTTTGGTTTTAGTGGCTGGGGTTGGCTGGGGTTAACGGCGCTAACGTGATACTGACCTGGTGCTGACATGGCATGCCACGTGGCATAATCCCAAATTTTGAAATTTTACCCATGACCCACACCAACCCAAAATCGACCTGACCCGATTTGATTTAAATTAAAAAAAA
>QANU01108907.1:39439-63374 GCA_003254905.1 Nissolia schottii
GATTTGATTTGATATACATTATGTTTGATTTGATTTGATTATAATTTATTTTTGGCCGTTGTGTTTTGGCCGTTGAGTCCTCAGCCTATAAATAGGCTAACATTCTATTGTAAATTTAACCTCTGATATATAGAATCATGTTATCTTCTAACATGGTATCAGAGCCATGGCATCCTCCGTGAACTTTCTCCTCTCTCCCTCTGCCACTGCCATGGCATCTCCCTCCGCCATCTCTGCTGTGCAGTCCTCTTACGCTGCCTCTCCTCACAGCCTCCTCCTCCTGGCGCCTCCCTCCTCCGTGCAGTCTCCGTAAGTTGCTTATTGCTGCCTCCGTGCAGTCTCCGATATTGTATACTGCTGCCTCCGTGCAGTCTCCGATATTGCCTATTGCTGCCTCCGTTGCAGTCTCCGTAAGTTGCCTATCGCTGCCTCCGTGCAGTCTCCGAAGTTGCCTATCGCTGCCTCCGTGGCCTATCGCTGCCTCCGTGCAGTCTCCGAAGTTGCCTATTGCTGCCTCCGTGCAGTCTCTGATGTATTCCGTATAAGTCCTTGGCTCCGCTCTTGTTTTCTCTTAACAATCTTCACTTGTGACAAGCTAAAAAGCTCGTGGAGCTTTAGCTTGAGGGAGGTTGTTAAGAATAATAATATATATTTATATTAGATTTGATTTGATATACATTATGTTTGATTTGATTTGATTATAATTTATTTTTGGCAGTTTTGTTTTGGCCGTTGAGTCCTCAGCCTATAAATAGGCTAACATTCTATTGTAAATTTAACCTCTGATATATAGAATCATGTTATCTTCTAACACTTAGAAGAAGATTCAACTAATACCATCTGAAAAATAACAGAATTATGCCCAATGGCTTCTATTGATTCAGTTGATAAAATAACATAATCCATTTCCTAATTTTAGCCTAATTATAACATGTGAAATACAATAGTTTTTATAAGGCATTGAGAAGAAGAATTAGAACTTAGAATTAAAGAGGCAGATGACATCATTACGTTGTTTGTGAATCTAAAGAGTCTTGACTGCAATTGGGAGAGAACAGAGAAGAGAAAGGAAGAGTTTTTACGCATTACTCATAGTGTCAGACACAAACACTGAGCGATTTTGTTTTTATTCTTAATAGGGCAGAATAAAAAATGATTAATGGGTAGTGGTAGGGACTCTTGCAATTATTAGTTAATGATAGACCTAACCCACCTATTATCAGTTAGCTCAAACACATGAACACAATATTTTAGTAACTAGGTTAATTTGGACAAATTACTAATTTATTATACGTCCACAAAATAATTATTCTAACATCAGTTAGATCTTTTATATACAAGAGAAATGAATAGATGACTGTACGATCAGCTTGCATAACTAACATAATAACTTGCTAATAGTTTTCTGATCAGTCACTGATCGCATGACTAGATAGCTTTTATCTTATAACTAGATTCTATACCCGCACGATGCGCGGCGGGTATATAAAACATGCTAATATATAAAGATGCGGTGTATTGTACTATTTAGTACTAATCATAATAACAGTAGTATAAAAAACTTGTTATCATTAATAAATAGATCACAATAGGAATTAAAATGACAATTATATTGTCTAATGTAGTTTACGTGTTGAAGTATTAATATAGAAACATCCAAATTACAGTACGATGATAGATAAACACGTTATATATAAAAAAGTTATAGCATTTTGTAATATTATACAAAATGACTTGCAATATTCATTGTAACAAAACATCCTTATGTTAAATCTTCTCACAGCCGCAAGCCTGATTTGAATTGAATAAACAAAAAACATAAATATCATTTTATTGAGTTAACTATAAATTTACCAACAATTATTGATAAAGTATTATGGTCAATTTGGATAAAAAAATAATCCTTGATGACTTTATCTGTTTGTAGATGTTGCGTCAGAGATCTCCTTGCATTTAATAATCCATAATATAACAAAGTTTTATTTATAAATGTTAATAAATTATTGTGCAAATATTAACTTAAGTCAAGTCATGTTACCTATCAATGTTGTTGAAATTTAACATTGGGTGGATCATCTTCTTGTTGAACAATAGGCTATTATATTGCTCATTGTTTTGATCCTCTTGTGGAAGATTGTGAATGTTGTGCTCAAGTACATGAGTGTGGATGAAGTTATCCAAATGTTAATAGATATAAAAGGGTAAAATGAAAGCCATGTCCTTAGATACTTCATCTTTAGGAAGTATATGAAAATTTCACCTTTAGGAAGTATATAAAAATTTCACCTACCAGTATAATATAACTCAATTACATGGTTCTCTCTAAATTGGTAGAATTTTAATATCTCTTGAAATCCTTCATCTATAACAGCAATTGTTGAATATGGTTTTATCCTAAATGGAAAGCAACTGTCCTTGTTATCTATGGCGTAGACAACATCTCGGCATCTTCTCCCATATTTTTGTATGAAACTAAGATAGATTTCTCCTACATTTTATATAATTCCAAACAGAACTAATTAATAAATTTTTTTTTACACCACATATATCTAATATCATAATATCATAAGTAAATTTTAAGTTACAATAATATACAATTTACAATAAATTTACAATTTTAAGAGACATATATCTAATATCATACATTGTCAAACATATTAAGTTACAATAATATAAATAGTATGTAAGCTAAACATAAATTTTATTATGCAAGCATGCAACATACAACACTTAGATATATTTGTGTGTATGTCTCTGTGTGAATTGTAACTGATTATTTGTGTGTATGTCTCTGTGTTTATTCCTAACTTCTTATTTTTTTTTTTAATTTTTCACCTAGCTCGTTAATGTAAATCTTTTTAGACGTACGTGGACACCTTGACTATCAATTCCAAACAACTTTGAAGCTTTAAAACACTAGAAAATTGGTTGACCGAAATAAAAGAAAAATTAAATTATATATGTATTGAACTTGTGATTATACCTGCTATTTCGTTTAACGAAAAGCATATAACAAATACATGTTGTAATTAAAAAATTATGCTGTGGCAACTATATTGTTAGAGCATGTTTGATTGACCATTGTTCTGTTCTGTTAAAATATCTTGTGCTGAGACTACCAAAAAAAAAAAAATATCTTGTGCTGTATTGAACATTATTTATAGTACAATACAGGCAATCAATCAAGCAAATGAAACCAGTCAAAATCAGCTAGCCATGTTAAAATTATTTCTCAAAGAGCTTAAATTTTTTGGAGAGACTTTTCTTGACAAGCGATACAAAGTATTAACCAATTTTTTATTACCAATCTCATGAATAGCTACACTCTTGTCCGATTAATTTGCCCAAAACAATGTTACTTAATGGGGATGCAGCTTTTTTAATGAGCATGAAAGGGTTTACTTAGGTCTTTATAGACCATTCAAATTCTTTATTTCTTACTGTAATATTACACTCCAATAAAATAAAATAAAAACCAAACAGGCAATCAACCATGGAGGACAAGAACTTATCAGAAACTTATTATTTATAATGTTTAATAAGAGGGATCACACAAATTAAGACATAGCTTTAATTTAATTTTTTGTGAATGTTTAAATAAACCACAAGTTTTATTAAACATATAATAAAATGTAAAAAATAAAATAAAATAAAGGATGACTAATGTGTTGGGCTCAAGGATCGATTCACAATGTAAATTTAAAAAAGATGTCACAGAGTGACAACGAGCACTAAGTAAATTCAATAGAAATAAATCAACCAGTACAAACAGTGCAACGAAAATAAATCGAGCAAAGCAGCAAAAAGAGAGGACACTGAATTTTAAGGTGAAAACTTTCAAATACCTAAGGAAAAATCACGGGATAATTTCCAAAAAATATTCCACTATGTTTAAGATAATTACAATATATCATTTTCACACTCTCAAACCCAAGAAATAAATATAATGTTTTCTAGTGAGATTCTTTCTATTCCAATACTATAATTTTCTAGTAATTATAGTATCAAAGAGTAATAGAGATGATACCTAAAAAAATATACCCAATATATGTACTCGTCAAAATTTACTCACACTTTATCTATTTTTCTCTCACTTTCAGAGAATTATTTTTCCTTTCACTCCACAGCTCTATCACTTGCTGCCTGATACCTCATGAATGACCAGTACACCTCTGTTTAAACATACTGCTAAATTAGTGTAAACACACTGCAACAATACTGCTTTGCACCGCTAAATTTTCATCACCTCCCTACTGGCCTATATGTACTTTAAGCCATGAGAAATTCATTTCTCAACTAGGTACTTCAATCTCCATTCAATTTTTACTGCCTCCTCATAAATGCATTGTGTCAAATTTCTTTGACTTGCATTCTTACTCTTAAGGTTGGACCCACACAATGAACATAATTAATTGGTTAAATTGCTCTCCAAGTCCTGTTACCTTTTAATTTGAAAAAAAAAATTCAAATGAATTCCTATTGAAGAGTTTGCAACTTGATCCTTCTAATTTGAAAAAAAAAAAAATAAACGCACACACAAAAAAACAAAGCTGGGTCCTAGAGTGTTGTCTAAAAGTATAAACTGAATAATACCCTTGAAAAAATTCATTATTTGGTGACCTAAGGCTAGCTTACCGCCCTAGTTTTTTTAAAAAAAAAAAAAAATCGGATATATAATTGTATATCCTTACTCTCAGTTCTTTTCAACACCGAATGCTTAAATAACTAACTATATTTCGTGTTAGCCTGATATATTAATAGAACCAGTGAAGAAAGTAACATATTTTTGGTGAAAATGTTTTAAATTCACAACGGGTAACTTTAATATCCACCGATTATCGTATCTAAACTACTTTAGGAAAAAAGAATCAGAGTATTATGATGTTAGTGATTGTTTTGGGTATAGCATTTGTGCTTATCAATGGGAAATTGACTTCTTAAACTCGTTGGTCTTTCTTCTGCCGTCATGCTAAATTTCTATTTCCACATGGCTTTACAGCTATGATGTATTGATGTTGACCAAACAAAATATATACATATATTAATATAGCCGTTAAGGCAACAGTGAAAAAGCACGTTTTGAATGAAATAAGATATATCTTCATCCTCACATCCGCACAGCTGTTTGCTGTTTAAGTAAACAAAAAAGTAGTAATGGTTTATTTCCAGAAGATAGTAGGCTACTGTGTTGAATTTTCAGGCATTGAGCATAATATGCTTCAAAATGGTTTAATTAGTACAGTTAGTACTTTTTAATTAGTATGAATTATTTTTATGACATTTGTGTATGCTAATTCAAGAATTTCATAATTGTGATTTTTGTTTATGTACAATTTGTTCAAATAGTTTGGGAAAATTATTATTGGTATAATAATGTGCACAATTTTATAAAATTAAAGCTCATAATACCATCAGTATTGTTAACTGTACCCTGATAACCTTTACTAACGATCATATTAATCTTTTTGTTTAAAAGAAGATAACTAGCACATTTTAAATAAATTTTAGTGCAAGCCATTAGGAGTACATACATCTTATGGTTTGAGTAGTTTGAGTAAGATTGCCACCATTAATTATTAAAAATTAAAAATAATCAAATAATATATATTGTATAATTTTTATAAAAAAAATGGCAAAGATTTTTAATATATAATATTATTTAATAAAATATATTTTGTGTTACAAAGTAACATGAAAGGATTTGGGATACCTGATCGGTGTAGAGGATGGGGAACTAGACGGTTGAGTGGCTCTCCTTTTCTTGTGGCTCCGGCCTTCAATCTAGTGACGGGGTGAGTATCTGCAAACACTTCAAGTTAGTCATTAGTTTAGGTGAAGAGAATTAGAGTTAAATTAATACCTTGTGGTGTCAAAAGACTATTCATATAAAAGAATGTGAGATAGTTTTGGACCCTTACTTAAACCCAATAAACCTAATATATGTATCCATGTATAGTCCATAACAGTTCATATACGTGTTGAATATTGAAGGATAGAATTTGTAGCCACCTTATTAAATGAGTAAAATATAATTTTAGAATTGATTTCAACTTAACAAGCAACCAGTAATCCATGGAATAGTGACATGATGATAGCTTACATTCTCTCTTAATCATGTAGTGCATGTGAGTTTGATCGTCACCCATGAAAATGGAAAATTACTTTGTGACAAACAGCCTATCACTTCATATGAATTCAGTTATTGCAAAAGAATGAGACATTTCTATCTGTAGTGGATACCTTAGGCTCATAAAGAAAACTTTACCAACCAGTAAAGTCTCAATCTTCATCAATGAAAATAGAAAAATATTTTGTGACCAACAGTATATTGCTTCATGCGAGCTAAGATATTACAAAAGAATTAGTCAATTTTGAATTGTTTAAACTACAAAGAGGTAAATATATAACACATTTAAACTATAGTTTTGAAATACATTTAATTTAATTTGATTCTGAATGTTATTATATTGATATGAAATATATTAATGCATCTTTCTAAATTTCGGGCCACGAAGTCCGAAACTTGGGCAAACACCATGTCCCACGAGAGCATTAGTTTATGAACTAAAAAACAAAAGCAAAAGGGGATATGGCAATTATATCATTGATACGGCAGGTGTAATAGATTCCTATCTTATGCCGGAAGGGATTTGAGGATCCTAAGAATATATCAGTCTCAAACCCTAACAACCAAATATATCCACTTGCCAATTAATTTCTTCCTCTCTATTTTTTTGTGCTATCATATTGTATATATCTTTGTGACCCCCAAATCAGATTACGATATGAATCCTCTAAACCCAAGTAATGAGTTCTACTGTGAGATTCCATCTGATGATTACTATTCCATGCCTATCCAAACAGGCCACCCTGAAGATCAGATCTTGCTACATGATCCTATGATGGATATGATTGGAAGTGGTGGTCATGTACTACCTTGTTCAAATCAAAAGGGAAAGGGGAAGAAGAAGCAAAAGCAGTTATCACCTACTACTTGGGGAGCAGAGGATAACGACTATAATCATCAGATGCATAAAAACAAGAAGTGGATGCATAGGGAGACTGAAAAACAAAGGAGGCAAGAAATGGCTAGACTTTGCACCACCTTTAGATCTCTCCTTCCATTGGAATATATCAAGGTGATTATAAAAACTATATATATACATATATATATATATATATATTCACAAATTTTTTCAGCTAATTAATTAGCTAGACACACACAAATTAATTAGAATCTGAACCCCATTAGCAATTTTGAAAGGGCATGGTCATCATATTACATATTTTTTTAAAGAGTTCAGGTGAATTAGGCGTTGGTATCGCTGATATTATTATTATTATTGCGTAACATTATATCTTGATAACTATATATGTGACCGTGATATATTAGGGAAAGCGTTCAACTTCTGATCACATGCATGAGGGTGTGAAATATATCAATTACCTAAAGAATAAGGTGGAGGAGTTGCAAGGCAAGAGGGACATGTTAATGAAGCTGTCTAACTTGAGTGGCCCTGACGAGAGTAGTGGAATTAGCTCTACTACTAGTACTATTCCTCCAACCTATGTCCTTGTTGAACCTTTCCCTGAAGGAGGAGGAGTTCAGATTAAGTGTAGTCATAGCTTCAGGAAGCATGTGTTTCCTTTGTCTAGAATGCTGGACATTGTTCTTAAACATGGGCTTAATGTGGTTAACTGTACTTCCATCAAAATAGATGATAGGTTCATACACACTATCCGATCAGAGGTACATACCATGAGGGCATGCACTTATTATTGATTTCCTTGGTTCAATTAATTAGATTAAATTTTGAATATTATTTATTATTATTATTATTAATTTCATGTTTTATAATATATATCTCGCTTGAAGGATCCGCATATCATGATGACTGATACTGATTACACTGAACTGCAAAGAAAGCTTACCGGAGCACTATCATTTTCAAGTAATATTCTGTTATAGATTTTATTTTAGATTTTTTGTGCTTGTAAAAATCTCTTATATGATTCTTTTTTTCCCCTTTAATTTTGTCTGAAGATTCACGTTACGGTGTTGGTTACAATAAATATTTAACAACTTGTAGGTTAATTTGGAGGATGCTGTCTGAAGCGCTGAAAACTGGTATCTTAATTAAGGTGTGTAGCTATATATGTGTGGTATCAGAAATGATATCTATAGTCATTGTTCATGAGATATTGTGCTGACTCACTTTTATATATCATTGGATTATATCTCAATAAGATTTATTTCACATTAAAATCTCATTCAATGATACATAAATAGTGAATTAACACATATTTTAGATAAAATAAGTTGAAATAATATATCTCACGGTATTTCTCATCCCACGTAGACTATTAGTTCGAGTCATTTGTACGTACTATAGTTGTTATCTGCTACAAACGATTGGTGTATTCTGAAGTGGATCTAGCTAGTTGAAAGAGTAAAGTTCACACACACGTGTGTGTGGGGTACAGTGTGGTTATATATGCAGAATTCTATAAGCTCGTTGATTTCTTTTTCATGAAAGTGGTCATGCATGAAGTCAATTCATAGGTTAAGGTTTTGAATTAGTAATTACTTTCCGCAATTAACTGTTACAAAGAGTAATTATATGTAGTTGGTAACATTCAAACTCTGCTTCATCAATATCATTAGTGACAACATAATTAATTGATATATAGTCCAGCAGCTCGGTGGACTGTGTCATACTGCATGTCTGTCACACATGATGGAATGTAATAATTAGAATTCCTGGAATAGGAGGTGAAGCACTCACTGTACCATTGTTGTTAAGAGTGAAAAATGACGGAATGAAATTCTTAGAATATATTGTTCATCCATTTCAGTCCTTCTACTCCATCTTTGCCCTTGATACTTTGACAAAAATGAAATGGGAGAAACGAATATCGATGGGCTTTGCCTTGGTTTTGTACGTGGCATCTGTAAAAAGATCTCAACTCTCAAAATCTTAAGCTACTAGGTTATTAGATAGGTAGAATAAATTAAATGACTTTATATTTTATGACATTTCTCATACAACAATGAAGATGACAATGATTGACCTATAGTCATTAGGTTATACAATTTTTAATATCATATCAAAAAATATCTCTTCTAAAAACTTTTATTAGTTAGAGACAACTAAATTATTTTTTATCTTAACAGTTTGTTTTAGAAGCACAATGTCTTGACATCAATCTGTGAGTAGTTTTGCTTTCTTCTCACTCAATTTATCTTGTGTTTGATATTGGGACACCTATAAATGTTTAGTCCTATAAATTTTATGTTCTAGATATTCAGTCATAGGCGCGCGCGATGGAGATGTGTCAAAGTTCTATCTTAGTAACAAATAGGGTATTGGGTCGCACACAGATGTCCAATTCTACAAAATTCACGTCTTAGATATTTAGTCCTGAGCATTTGAGATTGAGTTAATTAGAACCACTAAGAAATTAGGCTTCTAAGTGGCTCGATAGGTGCAAAAGAAAGTAACTTGTTGCCTTGCGTCATCTTACCCTTTGTATGAGAGTAAGAGACATAGATGTAAGCTAAATAATCGATTTTATAATTTAAAAAAAAAATTGATCATGACTAAGTCATATACAAAATATTTCTTTATGTCTCAATTACCTGTGTTAAGACTCTATTATTAAGAACTTGAGTAATTCATCTTAGCCTCACCACCCCACCATAGGCTCTGCTGTAAGCCCACTTGTAGAAAGTAGGCTCATAAGTCAAATACAGAAACAGGCATTGCAAATAAAGTTTACAGGGATTTGAAACAGAACCATAACATAACTTATGTCACTTACTCATTGAAAACGAAGAAACACTCGGATTTTAATCCTTTAAGTTGTAAATATAGTTAGTTGAATTAAAATTTCCCAACATTTATGGAGTCACAGTCCCAAACTATCGAGGCAACTCATTTCTGAATTTCCTTGACCGGGCATGCATGTTACCTGCATTACATTTAGTAAAATTAAGTAAGTCATCGCATCAAAAAACTTGATCACAAAATCGCACCAAATAATAATAATAATAAATTAAACCATATATCTGGACCCTATTGACTTAATTAAATTAATATATTTATAGCAAAATCTGATTCGTTATTTTCTTTTGGCATCCTTTACAATTTAATTATTAGCTCAATACATTCATGTACCCGGGGTCCAATATTGTACATCAAACAACTTGATTCTGAATATCAAAGCAGTTAGGCTTGACGCATGTTGAGCCAAACAAAATCCCATATAATAAATTCTATGTCCTATTTAGATGGATTTGTAAACACTAAATTGAGATAAAGCGTCTTTATATTAGGGAGGCAAAGATATGACAACGAAGCTAATCTCGGTTGTGTGATGCTTCCTTGAAGAAATCTCCGACAGCGTGTACAACATTTTAGTTATAAGTACTTGCAAGAATAAAGTAGTGTCCATTGACCTATATTCAGTTTGACATATATTTACACATGCATGAACGGTTAGAATGTTTTATAATATCATATGATCTTATCCAAATCTTCCTAACCCAAACAAGTATATAGAAGAAAAAGGATTTTTGTTTGGTAGGAAGTAACTTCTATTATTAGGTTTGGGAGGAAGTATGAACAAATTAATATTAATTTACCAATTTAAACCACGCTTTGACCGAATAATGAACTTTCTGTGCATAATCACTCATTGCATCGTTTTAAAAAATTGAAGAAAAAGAAAGTGATAGGAGGGAAATTGAGAAAGCAAAGACTAGTTCATGTGTGAGAGGAACGAAATTAAGGTGAATACTATTACGTATAATTTTCCCTTCTCATTTATATTAATAATTAAATGTTTGGATTTTTTCCACCATTTATTTTGGAGGAAATTTTTTCGCTGAAACAATTTTCACTAAATTTATTAAATATTTTTAATTTAAATCTCAAATTTTACTAAATTTATTCTATTTTAACCTATTAAATTTTTTAAAATTTAAAATTAGCACTTTTTCACCTCTAATATTTAAAAATATTAAAAATAAAAGTTAAATAATTTCAATAAAATAAGATCAACAAATTTAAATTAATTTTTATACATAACACAAGTATTAAACTAATTGCATAAATAAAGGTGATTTTAGAAAATTTCTAGACTAAAAAAAATGTTGGAGAAAATTATTTAGTCGTGTTTATTGTTGTTGGTACTCTGTATTCAATAATTAATGGATAAAATATGTGTGTGTATATATATAATTAAGCTTATCCTTGTTATGATAACCAATGCTTATCAAAAAACTATCCTTGTAATTAAGATCCAAATTTAATGTAACACCATACATGTAAAGATCATATTGTATTCTGAAGATAGCTATAAATTGAGGATTAAATTTACCTCCCATAAGTCTAATTATATTATCCTCTCATCATAAAAACCTGCCGACTGAAATATATATTTATGTAAATGGTGTGAGTGGGACGTGAGATAGTTCCATTCCAACGATCCATATGGGGGGAACAGGGCAAAAGATTTGGGGAGATTAGAAAAAGCCAAATATCTGTTAAAGTTAGTCTCGGTTCAGTGTTTCTCTCCAGACCAAATCGAGGATTTATGATATCTCAAATCCTTAGAAAACCCCCCACTAGCTACAGCAAGGATTGTTAATTAATTGATACCATTCTTAATTTGAATATATATATATATATATATATGTGTGTGTGTGTATTTAATGTACGTACGTACATTTTCTCTTGGAAAACAAAAAGATAGATTCCAATCGAATTGGGTGTCAATTCAAGTGTACGTCGGAGTATATCTTCCTGCTCTTGTAAAACTGCCGGCACTATACATGGATATGTTTGTCACGGTAGATATTGTTTAATGAGTTAATTTTTTAGTGTGTTTTCTTTTATATCAGTTTAATTAGTATTTTTATCTCAATCAACATGAATTGAGTGCAGTGACATCAATTGAATTGCATTTTTAGACACCAATTGTTTAAACATTTAATGTTTCTGTAATGGGACTGTCACCTGCACTACACTGTAAAGTAAAAAAACACAAGCTATAGAGTATAGACCAAACCTAATTGACTATCATTATTATTGCTTTAGATTTTTTTTTTCTTTCTTTTGTCTTGGTCTAATTGGAAAGTTTAGTGATGGCTGTGACATTCGCCATGTAATGCTCTGACCAAATCAAAAGGCTAACTAGAAGAGACAATTTCTTTTTTCTTTCTAAGATTAGAAGTTTAGAACACAGCTTCCTTCTTATTATCTGTACAAGTTTTTTGTTCACTCCATAGATTTTGGTCAACAGCTTTCCTTAGAAAAGAAGCCGGCCCAACCCAACCGCATTACAATAAGAATCAACAAAATTGACCCAATAACATTACAACAGTGCAAGAGACTAGAACTCTCCTCGATCATGCTATACAAGGAACAGTCCCCTTATCTTGCGGCATGACAGGATTTGGACTTTGAAGTCTTGATGGCTAGTGTCGTGATGCTACCCAATTGGACAACTATAGTATACTTCTCTCATTCACTTTAATATTTACAAACATTCCACTCGAAACTTTATTCAAAATTAGTCATCATTTGATTAAATTAAGAAAATATTAATTATTGTATTTTTAACTATATTTTTATTTATTATGAACTTTCTATTATTGTATTAATTACATTACAATTTTTCATATGTGTTATGGACTGGGCCCTGAAGGCCCACACCAAAACCCATACTTACCACATAATGACCCAACCCAAACAAGCTCCCCCCTGTAAACAACCAGAGAGATCCACGGACCGTGATACTCTCCCCTCGGCGAGCATCACTCCACGGATCTTGGAGACAAATCCGAAGGAGAGAAGCTCAGGACAGCGAAAGTCACGACTCCCACCCAGGTATTTAAGCCAAAACGGCACACTAGGTACGCCTAGAACCCATTTTCATTTTCCCCTTGACTTTACCATTGCATTTTACACACACTTACTTGAGCATCTCTAGGATCCAAAAATTGACCTAACCTCTCGGTACATTGGCACTGTCCTGTGGGAACTTTACGACATCCCACACTTTGTTTTGGATTCTGAAGAAACTCTGTCACTATGTCACCCAAACACACCAAAAAGACTTACCGCGACGCAACCTCCATAGAGACCTGCGGATCCCTATCCATGGGAACCCATGTTCCACCATCCCAACCACCCCCACCTCCTCCTGAACAGATACCACCCCCACCTCCCCTTGAGCAGATCCCACCTTCACAACCCAATCAACCTCAGGAACCAGCAGCCGAAAATAACTTACCCCCTCTTCCAAACCTTGCCGATGCCGTAAGGAGCCAGGCAAAAAAGATTGCGCAGTTGGAAACGCCCCTACTTCAGCTTACATAGGCTAAAGATGAGAGGAAAAGGTAGAGGAAGATTCGCGCTGCAGCTGATAAAGCCAAGAAGGATGCAGAACGAAAACAGAAACAAGTAATAAAGCAAGCTGATGAAAGGGAACCCCACATCAACGAACTTAACCTCGGTGATGGCCAAAATCTCTCACTAGTAAATGAAGAAGTCTAGGAGTCCGTGTACAACATATCCACGGAAGTGAAGACACAAGCTGCTAATAAATGACGTCTTGTTGTAAGGAAGGCGAAAGGGAAGGAGAGCCACCCTTTTGCGGATGACATTCTTAACACAATACTCATGCACGGCTTCTGTCCCCCCACGGACATGGAACCATACAATGGCATCACGGACCCTCGGCATCATCTGGATACTTTTGGTCACAGAATGGTGCTAGATGGAGCCTCAGACGCCATCCAATGCAAATCATTCCCGGTGACCCTGAGAAAAAAGGGCCTTAGTCTGGTTTAATGCACTCCCAACTAAGTACATCAAAACCTTTGATGATTTGGCGGAGCGTTTTGTTGCAAATTTTACAACAACGAGGACGAAACCTAAGATTGTCGTAAGCCTCTTGGGAGCAATACAGAGAGGAGATGGGTCACTTAGCCAATACCTAGATTATTTTTATGAAGACTGAGCCCAGGTAGAGACCTCAGGCGGTACTAATAGGTCTCACAAATGGTCTAAAGAAAGGAAGCTCATTTTCGAAGAATTTATCCAAAAGACCACCTCATAGCTTGACAGAGATTCAGGAAAAGGCCGAGGAATATCTGTACCAAGAGGAGGGTGCAGGCCATTCAGAGCGAACTTCTCGGAGAGATGGGAGAGGGCCCAAAGAGAAAATTCTGACAATCACCGCGTATTGATCATCTGCGCAACGATCGTCCATGGATGGTAAAAGAGGGAACGTACACTAACTATACCCTTCTTACTATATCCCTGACACAACTATACAGAGAAATTCAGCACAAAGATAAGTTCCCCAAGATAAAACCAATACAATTGCAGCTAGGACAAACACGACCTTATTCTACAGCTTCCACTACTCCTATGGCCATAAGACCAAGGATTGCGTGGATCTAAAAGACGAAGTGGAAAGCTGGGCACGTGGAGGAAGGTTAGAAAAATATGTCGTGTAGGAGAGAAAGAAAAAGATGCAGAGCAGATATTAGGATAGAAGTAATTACAACAAGGATAATCGCAACTGGGAAGATTATTCCAATGAACAAATAGATAGATTTTAGGAGGTCGAAAAACGCCAAAATAATCAACACCGTAGCAGGCGGATTCGTAGGAGGCGAATCCACCAGATCTGCCAAGAAAAGACATCTCTAAGTGGTATTGCCTCTGGACAGGAAAATAGGCCATAAAGTCCGCGGAGCAAGGAATCTCCTTGATATCACATTCATTAGGGATGACTACACTCACACCACTTAGATGCACGATGATCCGATGGTCATTTCCTCAACGTTGGTCAATGTTGAGGTTAGGCGAGTACTGCTAGATCAGAGAAGCTCAGTAGACATCATTTTCAGAAGTTGTTTCAACTAACTTGGTCTGAAGAATTCTGACCTAGAGCACTAGTAGGAGGATTTTGTAAGTTTCTTCAGAGAAACAGTTACCCCAGACGGTTATGTCTCCCTGTATCTAACTGTAGGGCATAAACCCATGACAAGGACAGAAAGAATGAAGTTCCTAGTAGTTGATAAGCCCTCCGCTTACAACATAATCCTGGGCCAACCACATTGAATGTAATAAATGCAGTGATATCCACCGCCGCTCTCATAATGAAGTTTTGGACAACAGACAACGAAGTAGCCACAGTCCGCGGAGATCAAGTCATTTCCCAAAAGTGTTACAACATCAGCCTTCAAATACAAAGCCGACCCACTGATCCGCAGAAATACATGAAACCACGGACATCACATGTGATGATGACTGAGATTTTTTTTTTTTCCAAATCCTCCTCAGTGAGAGAGGCTAGAGCCTGAAGGAGAACTGCAACCTGTTTAGATAGGTGTTAACCCTAAACATGTCACTTTCATTAGCAAATCTCTTCCTGAGGGAGCAAAAGAAGAAATAATTACAACTCTCCAACAGAATGCGGACCTATTTGCTTAGTTTGTAGCTGATATGCTAGGAATTGATCCCTCGCTCATGACACACAAGCTAACTATCTTACCTGGCATGAAGCCAGTAAAACAAAAAAAGGAGAAAAATGAGCGTAAAAAAAGCCCAAGAAGTGCAGAAGCAAGTGAAAGCATTAAAGGAGGCAGGTTTCATTGAAGAGATAATCTATCCCACATGGCTATCCAATGTGGTCATGGTGCCTAAACCTGGAGGCAAGTGGAGGATGTGTGTAGATTACACTAACCTCAACAAGGCGTGTCCCAAGGATCCATAACCTCAACATTGACCTACTTGTGGATTCAGCCTCTGGATTCAAATTTCTAACATTCTTGGACGCTTATGCTGGGTACAATCAAATTCCTATGCATCACACAGACACTGAAAAGACAACATTTATAACACCCATAGGTAATTACTTTTATCGAGTAATGTCATTCGGGTTGAAAAATGCAAGAGCTACCTATCAGCGGATGATGGATAAGATATTCTCAGAATTAGCTGGCAATTTGGTCGAGGTCTACATAGATGATATGATTATAAAATCATCCGCAGAGAAAAACATAACCTTAGACCTAGATACGATTTTCAACACATTACGCCTTCATAATATGAGATTGAACCCAGCTAAGTGTGCATTCGCAGTGTATGCTGAAAAGTCCTTGGGTTTCATGATCACTCAACGGGGAATTGAAGTAAACCCTGTAAAGTGCGAAGCCATCACAAGCATGAGATCACCTTCCACAATCAAAGAAGTCCAAGGCTTGACTGGGAGGATAGCTTCGTTAAACAGGTTTTTGGCCGCATCCCTGAAGAAAGCTTTACCCTTCTTCAAGCTCATGAAGAAGATGAACTCTTTCGAGTGGACAGAAGAATGTGAGTGAGCTTTCAACTAATTTAAGGCATATCTGTCACAACCCCCTATTTTGACAAAGCTAGAAATGTGTGAAAAATTGGTTTTATATCTCTCCGCGTCCGAGGATATTGTGGCATCAACACTGGTAAAGGAGAATGGTCTGACCCAGCTCCACGTGTACTTTACTAGCAAGGTATTACATGGGGCAAAATTGAAATATCAAAAGCCAGAGAAGTTGTCCTTTGCTTTACTCAACTCAGCAAGAAGACTGAGACTGTATTTTCAATCCCACACCATTGTTGTTAGAACAGACCAACCCATTAAACAAGTGCTCCACAAACTTGATCTTGCAAGATGAATGCTAACCTGGTCGATAAAGCTCTTAGAATTTGACATCCATTATGAACCACAAATCGCATTCAAAGCACAAGCCATGGTGGATTTTGTTGCAAAATTTACGGGTAATAACGTCTCCATAGAAACCACCAAATGGACATTATATGTAGATGGAGCGTCAAGTGTCCGCGGAAGCGGGGCAAGAGTGTTGCTAGAAGGTCCTAATGGTTTGCAACTTGAGATGGTTGTCAAATTCGAGTTCACAACTTCTAATAACCAAGCCAAATATGAAGCCTTGGTTGTAGGTCTTAACCTGGCCAAGGATGTAAGAGCAAAAAGCCTAAGTGTATGCAGCGACTCGCAGATCGTTGTAGCGCAGTTAAAAGGAGACTATCAAGCCAAGGATACCCACCTACAAGAGTATCTGGGACAGGTGAAAAAGATGTTGGCTTCCTTCGACAACCACGATATCAGACATGTTCCACGGAAAGAAAATGAGTGAGTAGACACCCTCTCCAAGTTAGCAGGCACCCGTCCGGACAGAAATAATAAAACGCTCATTCAAGAAACACTCCACCGCCCTTCGGTCGCAACCGAGGTTAATGATGTAGACTTGCAAGGAAGCTCACCGAAATATTGGACCACACCGATCATGAAGCTAGTCCACGAAGAAAACTTAGCCCTGCCCAAAAATCAAGTGAAACGGCTTAGAAGAGAAGCCTCTAGGTACACCCTGGTAGGCGATCGACTATACAGGAGATTAATTTTCTAACCCCTTCTAAAATGTGTGGAATCAGCAAGAATACCATACATTTTAAAAGAGATACATGAAGGATCATGTGGCCATCACATGGGAGGTAAGACACTAGCGCTAAAGATACTCTGGGAGGGATTGTACTGGCCTACTCTCTAAAAAGATTCTGCGGAATATGTGAAGAAGTGTAGAAAGTGTCAGGAGCACGCCCATTTCCATATAGCCCCTCCCACAAAGCTCTCAACCATGTCAGCATCATGGTCATTTCAAAAATGGGGAATTGACATTCTTGACTCTTTCCCACAAGCCACTGGCCAGAGAAAACTTCTCATAGTAGCGGTTGATTACTTCACAAAGTGGGTAGGAGCAGAACCCCTGGCGACGATCACTTTAGTACAACGTAGAAAATTTGTGTGGAATAACATCCTCACAAAGTTTGGCATCCTAGAGATAGTAGTTTCAGACAATGGGACTCAGTTCACAGACAAAAAATTCACAACATTCCTACAAGGCTTTAGGATTAAACACTATTTCTCGTCCGTGGAGCATCCCCAGACCAACGGGCAGGCCGAAGCCGCCAACAAGGGATGAAAAAAGATTAGACGAGGCAAAAGGGCTATGGGCGGACGAATTAGGAAGCATTCTGTGGACTTACGGAACCACCCCTCACTCAACAACGACTCACTTGTCGTTTTGACTAGCATATGGAAGCGAAGCTATTATACTAGTAGAGATAGGTGAAAACAGTCCCAAAGTACAGTTATTCTCCCCAGAGACCAGCAATCAACTCAGGGCAGAAGAGATAGACCTTATTAAAGAATGCAGAAACGAATCCCGAATACGCAAAGCCATCAAAAGGTGTGTTACGCGGATGTACAACTCCTTAGTCATTCTGTGGATGATCACCCCATGAAAAACCGTCATGCGTAGAGCCAACATTGGCACCAGGATGCCAGGAAAAGGCAAGTTGCATCCCAATTGGTAAGGACCCTACATCATCACACATGAACTCCGCCGGGGAGGATACAAACTTACAACTATAACAGGAAAGATAATCCCAAGAACATGGAATGTGGCTAATTTAAGGAAATTCTATCTTTAAGTTTCTTGTTTTTGTTATCCTGTACTATGCTTTTACTGACATATTTTGTTAAGGCCATAGAGTAATTTTCATCAAATTATAAATATAGGATTTTCAACACTCTTCTCGGATCAACATGAAAAAGAAGCATAAGAAAAAAATCACTAAAAAAGCGGTAATGATATAATTCCCCCAAGCTGATTAATCGGGCGTCGACAAAAATCCACGAAAACATAAATTACACAAGTCTGGTCCCCAAAACTGAAGGCAATTATAGTACTAAAGTTATAAGCCCGATACAAGAACTAAAAGGCATAAAAAAAAACCACAGATAAATAAGTATAAATAACTACATTTTCATTTTCTTTAAAAGCTTCCACGGTACAAAATCAATAGCTTCATTTACAGATATATCGTTCAAACATTCAAAAGAAACTAGGCTGCACCGGCCCAGGCAAAAACAACACTGACAAAAATACAAACAACACTGGATGATTTCAAAAGTCCTTGATGTTGTCAGTCTCAGGGTCGTAATATTTGTCAAGAGACACCACACCCCAATCAACCTCAAGAACAAGATACTTAACCTGGCCCATCGCAGAATCAAACACCGCATCCACGACATCCTT
Source organism: Nissolia schottii (assembly GCA_003254905.1). Lineage (NCBI taxonomy): Eukaryota > Viridiplantae > Streptophyta > Magnoliopsida > Fabales > Fabaceae > Nissolia > Nissolia schottii. The sequence continues at coordinate 58,614 of QANU01108907.1, forward strand.
CGATAGCCTCAAACAAGCATCATACCCCTTTTTCGCGTCCTCGTACTCCTTCTTCATCTCCGCGACCACAGATGTCTTCTCCTCGGCCAAAACCGTAGCCCTCCCTACACCTGATTCAAGCTTCATCACCCACTCCTCAAAAACAGTAAGCTTCTCCTCCTCGACCAACCCTTTCTCCGCGGACAGATGACTGATGTTTTCCTTCAGCTCCACATTCTCGCAGCGGTGATTCTTCGTCGCCGCAGAATCCAGACAGTTGTTGAAGGCATGTTTCAGCAAACCTGTAACCTTTCCCAAGAGATGAAAGATACGAGCAAAGGCTTCATCCGAGGGAACATTTCCAAAATGACCTTCAATTCTTTCGAGAGATAACTCCCCTCAGTAATCTTCAAAAAAATCCATGCTTTTCGGCCAAGCCTGAGTGAGCGCACTAGAGAAATGCCCACATTCCCTGCGAGAAGTACCTGTACGGGCATGTTTTATCCTCACGGCTCCCTCTCTTCCACACCAGACTGCGTAGGGGAAACCTCCACGAAATCGGAGAAGCAAGAATCTCTGCGGCCTGTCTTTCCCTCAATTCCTTATTAGCGGAGGCATTCAAACGCCTCCTCAGCTCCTTAAGCTTTTGATGAGATCTCATGCTTCCACTGAGACTATCACCTACAACAACATATTCAATAGTTAGCATAAGAACTTTGAAAAAAAAAAAGACAATAGACAATAGAAAGATGAAAAACGATGACTACCTAAACTATGCTCCGTGTCTAGTCCCTCCACAATCTCCCTCAGGTTCATGGGTCCATCCCCAGCTAAAGCAACAAAAAATTCTCTCTCGAGCAGCTCCTCCTTGGACAAACCATCTAGACGCTCGTGGTGGATACTCTTGTTCCAATAATAAGAGATCCCCACCATGGTATCTTGATCCCCTTCCCAGAACGCAATCATACCCGGAGCAGCAAACACTTTAAATACTTCTACTTAAACTCCTGATATGACTCCTCCCACCTATAGAATATCCGTGTCCCAGATACACCCTTGAACGTGTGCTAACTCTTGTACCTAGACAGTGTCCCCAGAATAATCCCTCCTGTGGGGTTGGTCAAGGTAAACAAGCTGAAAAAGGTCTTCGAAAAAAAATCCACTCCAAACACTTCACAAACCACCTTAAACCCACGGATCAGAGCTCATCCGTTGTGATGAAGTTGGGTAGGGCTGAAAGCACATAACCGCATTAACTCACATTTGAAGATGGTAAACGGAAGCCTAACACCCAAACGTGTGAAAAACACTCATACATCTGCAGAAAATGGGGGGTGTCGCTATGCCTTAGCATACATACCCTCTGGTCTGCGGAAGTAATCTCTAACCTATACTCATGTTCCACCCCTCATCCATTAGCTCCAACGCCTCACTTAAACAACTAATATGTTCTTCCTTAATAATAAAAGGAATAGCGAATGCCTCTGGGTCTATCCACCCATAGGCCAAGCGTTCGTGGGACCCCCGTAAAGGACGCAACTCCTTCAACTCTTGGAAAGTCTTCTTCAACCTCCTCATGAGTTTAGTAGCCCCAAAGTACTGAAAAAAGAAAAATCAAACCAAAGCTTAATCCACTATGGTAAAATCCCTAAATTGACATAGAAATCCTAATTCCTTTCTCACCATCTACAGAGAACAACAGTAGAAATATGCCCACAGTACTCGTAACAACTAGAAATTAAGTGGAAAGATCACTAGTAGCAAAGCTAAAAAAAAATCGTTTATACAAAAAAAAAACGAAAGAAGAACTTACCAATAGTTATCCTTGAGAGAAGAAGTAAGGACAGAACAGCAACAGAACCTCGCAGATGCTCCTAAACCGAAAGAAGCAGAAGAGAAGAAGTAGAAGAGAGGAAGTAGAAATGGACACAAAATGAGGCAAGGGAACGGAAGAGAAGGGAAGAGAATAAGAGAAGACTAAAAGAGGAAGAGAAATGTATAGTTAATAAACTATAAATTTTAAAAAATAGAAGGGAAGTGCAAGGGTTTTCCCTCCAAAGTAATCATTGTGTGTCCCGATACACGCGTTCTTGGGAAACAAAAACACCACCCTATGATACACGTGCCATCACGGGAGAGGATTAATTTCCCCTCACGTCAGCACTTCACATCACACGATCGCTGAAGGAAAAATCCCATCAACCGCCGCAATCAGTTACCCAAAGCTCCACGGAACACATTCATATCAAGAATACACTTCTCCAACTTAGACCACAAAGCTTCACTCCACACTCCGAGCTAGGGGGCTCCTGTTATGGTCTGGGCCCTGAAGGCCCACATCGGAACCCATACCTTAAGGTCCACGGAATGACCCGACCCAAACAAATTCTCCCCGTAAACAACTAGAGAGATCCACAAACCGTGATACTCTCCCGCCCGGCGAGCATCACTCGACGGGCCTCAAAGACAAATCTGAAGGAGAGAAGCCCGGGACAGCAGAAGTCACGGCTCCCACCCAGGTATTTAAGCCAAAACGGCACACTAGGTATGCCTAGAACTCATTTACCCCTTGACTTTGGCATTACATCTTACACATACTTATTTGAGCATTGGAGTCCTTGCAGGTACCCGCTCTGGCAATCCTGAACTCGCAGAGGAGCTCTAGGATCCAAAAACTGCACCAAGGACCTAACCTCTCAATACAATATGGGTAATTTAGTTTAAGCACTTGATGTTTTATTTTTAAATATGTGCAAATTAATTATTTTTTTAATTTGTGTACATTTGTAAAAAATAATATATAAGAGTAGACAAAAGGAGTATAGTGTTTGGTTGATGTGGTTTGTGATTGTTTGTACTCCCTTTATCTAGTTTTAATTGTCATTTCTAACTAAGACACAGAAAATAAGAAAATAATTAATTTTCACTAACTTGGAAAGAATATGAAGTCTTTAAACTAAAGTGCCCCTAAGTGAGATTGAATTCCAATTTTTGAAAAATTGAAACCGTAATTAATACAAGAAGTAAAGTGTTCATGATAAACAAAGGTAAAACTAAAAGAAATATAATTAATATTTTCTTAATTCAAACAAATAACTACTAATTTTAAACAAAATTTTATTTTAAAACTGACACCTAAAATTAGACGAAATGGGTACAAGTTAACAACATTTCTTTAGGCAATATTGTAGACGTAAATATCTTTAAAATAAGATACGAAGGATCTATTTCATTTATATCTCAAGACCGGAATCAATATCACTACCTAATAATTAATTGATCAATTCCACCTAAAAAATCATTTAATCCCACCATGTTCTCTGATTATCGATCCCTTGAATACGGGACATGTAATTAAGATGAAAGAGAAGAAAGCACATGACGTCTTGCTTCTATTCTATTTCTCTGCTAATTAAAAATTGACGTCTTACCCTCCTCTTGATTGGTCAATAACAATAAGGAAATTCTATGATCCTCATCATAACACATGTAAGTGCAAAAAGAAAGCTAGGAAATGGGAGGAAAAGCGCACTCGGAAGAAGTCTGTGCACAAACATATTGAGATCATCAACAAAGTAAACTTTAAATGTAAAACGACAGTTTAATTAATTACACCAAATATGCGTGAAGATGTTTAAAAAATTGAAATAGATTAGCGGATACAAAGACAGAAAGTATAAAAAAGAGTTACGAATATTTAAATAAGATAGAAAGAAGTTATTCAAACGAATATATCTTATCATAGTTATTAATTAAACTAACATTTTGTGTCACCTATCAAATTTTTCAATAAATTACAAATAACCATTTTGTAATTTTTGAAATTAATCTTAACATAAAAGTTATGCGAGAGTTCTCTTTAATTTTTTTTATATTAATATTAAGACACTGTTTATTATTAATTTTGAAAATAAAAAATATTAAAAAAGGTGCAGTCTAGTCAAATATAATAAAAGTAATCAAAGTAAAAGAATGAACCCTAGCTAACAAAGTAAAAATAACACAAATTGATGTAATTGATGATTGTTTTAGTAATGCAATATTGTTCTCTTCTATATAAAGTACGGAATTTTGGGGTAAAAAAATTGCATATTTTGTGATATTTTATTTTTTCAAATGCAGTTCTTTCTTGATAATGAAATTGTGGGAGACATTACTCTCGTAATTCTGAGAAATAGAACATTAATGGTTATTTTCTTCTCAACGATTAAGAATGTTTTATTACTTCACCTGGAATACATATACGAGCGTGACATTTCCAATGGAAGACGATGCTTGGCAAAAGCTTGCAAACACTAGCAAATAGTCAAATTAAATACCACCTCTTGAGACATATAATAATAAGAAAATTATTCTTGCACACCTAGCTATTGTACACTTAGGTTATTTTTGCAAACTCAAATTTAGGTGGCTAAAAAACAACTGTCCTTACTCCTTCCTCCTTTCCACAACTGAAACCGTTCTTTTCTTTTTTTTCTTTTACGTATTTTCTTTCATTTTTTTATTATATTTATTATTTATTTTAATAATTTTCACTAGGAAGCTTTTTTGGTATTACGAAATCATCATTTTACCTTTTTCCTATTTTAATTCTCTTCTTCTTCTTCTTCTTCCCTTTTCTCTTCACTGGAGATTTTGTTTTTTCGTTTTTGTTTTTTTGTTTTCACTAATCACAGTGGTTATGTCTAAGCATATAAAAAACATAGATACAACCTTACCAAAGTAAAAGACCTAACATTTTTGTTGTTTGAGACACAACCAGTTTAAATAAACTAACACAAC